>PVJA010046744.1:0-14988 GCA_004027025.1 Myocastor coypus
CCATAATCTCCTTGACCAGGAAATTTGGGACACCTCTGAGTTATAGGATATTACAGCACAGGTTCTCTTATATCCTGGGTCTTTATTGACCTTGAAGGGCTAGGGCCAAAATATTGGCTATCCTTATAGCCCTTCTTTTTCTCCAATTGTCAGTCTGTTAACTTACATTCTCAACCCTCCAGCAGAAAAGCTTTGTGATGCTATTACTCTATAACATAGGTACTGGGCTTATCATCACTGACTTTCTGAGTATCAAATATCTTTGACTTAGCTTGTAAATGATATCTAAATGAGTTTGTACTCAGAGGTGTGTTGGAACTGTTTCAAAGAATAGCAGGAGGGTTTAATGGTAAATCGTATGAAATTTGTGAATCCATTGTTTTCTTTATTAAAAAGTAATTATGTGAGCTTGACATAAGCACAATCAAAAAGTGTATATATACAAAAGTTGTGGGAATTTGCTACTAAGAAAATTACTCTGTGAAAAATATGAAAGAGTATCTTTCAAGTTCAAATGAAATGTTTGATGTTATTATAACTGCACATCATTTAAAAAATAAAGTGACAAATGTAGAAAAAATGGAAATTGAAAGCTTATGCATTGTTACTAGAAGTATATAATGGTGATTTCATTAAAAATAATATCATTTCCTCAAAGAAATAAATATAGATTACCACATGATCCAGCAATCCTGTTTACAAGCTTATGATGAGGACTCAAACAGATACATATTTATATTCCTATGTTAAGTGTGAGTGAAATGCACAATGAATATATTTTTTCATTTTTAAAATGAAAAATTTAAAAATTATAATATAGGACTTATTGCCATAAAAAAACAAAAACAGAAATAAAAAATCCTTAAGTCAACATATACAGATATCGGGCTGGAGAGATAGCTCCGTGGCACAAGTGCCTGACTGGCAAGTGCAAGATTGTGAGTTTGAACCCCAATCCCACCAAAAAAAAAAAAAAAAGAATTTTGGGGCTGGGGAGATAGTTCAGTAGAATAAGCACTTGGCTGGCAAACGCAAGGTCCTGAGTTCAATCCCTGCTTCTGAAAAAAAAAAAAAAAGAGATTCAACTCTTTTAAGTCGGGCGTGGTGATGCACGCCTGTAATCCCAGCACTTGGGAGGGTGAGGCAGGAGGACCGTGTGAGTTCGAGACCAGCTTGGGCTACAAAAGTGAGCTCAAGGCCAGCTTGAACTGCATAGTGAGACCCTGTCTCAAAAAAAAAGTCTGTCATATATTCTTAAGCTATTATTGAAAAGGAATAGTTAGATGGGATGAACTTCACCAGTGAGATATGCATTTTATTGTCAATGATTAACAAAACTAGTCCACTTTGTCTGTCTGTCTTTCTTTCTTTCTTTCTTTCTTTCTTTCTTTCTTTCTTTCTCTCTCTCTCTCTCTCTCTCTTTCTTTCTGGCTTGCTTGTTTGCTGTCTTGCTCTCTCTGTCTCTGTCTCTCAGTAATTCATCCTTGCAGTGCATAATGTTTGCATTCCTTGTAGGAACTAGTACATGTACATCACACACATCTTAATTCGTTTTTTATCCCCTTTCCTTGGCCTTCCTCCCCCTTTTTTCCCCTCTTCCTCCATCCTTTCCCTCTTTAGAGAGATCTGCTTTCCTACTTCCTATTATTGAGCTTTTATTTTTTCTTTACTTATATGTTCTCATATAAGAAAAATAATGAAATATTTAAGCTTGAATGTTTGATTTATTTCACTTAACATTATGGTTTCAAGATGTATCTATTCTCTTTTTTTTGTCTTTTTGAGATAGGGTTTCACTGTGCAGTTTAGGCTGGTCTTATGCTCACTTTGTAGCCCAAGGTGCCTTGAACTTGCAGCTATCCTCCTGCCTCAGCCTCTTGAGTGCTGGGATTACAGCTGTGTACCACCCTGCCCTGTGATAATGTATCCATTTTCTTACAAATGACTTAACTTTATCTTTTTTTAGGAGTGAGTTGAACCTATTGTATGTAAAAATCACATTTTCTTTATCCATTTGTCTGTTGATATACATGTAGACCACTTCCATGTAACTGTTATGAATTGTGCTGTTATAAACATGACTATGCATGTGTCACTGTAATATAACATTTTAAAGTCTTTTAGAAAGATGCATACAAGGGGAATAATAGCTATGTCAGATGACATTTCTATTTTTAGTCTTTTTTAATGAATCACCGTACTTATTTCCATAGACAGTGTAGAAGGGTATCCCTTCCCTACCTGTAGCATAACCAGTATTTGTTGTTATTTGATTTTTGATGTTAGCCATTCTTGCTGGGATAAGGTAGGATCTTAGTGTTGTTTAATTTGCAATTATCTAGTGGTCAGCAACATTTTACACTTTTCTAAAAACATACAACATTTCTTCTTATATTTATTGGTCATTTGTACTTCCTTTTCTGTGAAATATCTATTAATTTCAGTTGCTCACTTTTTGATTGGGTCTTTTATTTTCACTGGTCTTATTTTTTAGTTTTTTAAATAATCTAGATATTAGTCTTCTGTCTGAGGAACAACAAGCAGTTTTTCCATCCTGTAGGTTGCCTTTTCATTCTGTTGTTTCTTTTGCAGTGCAGATTTTTAATTTAATATGATCCCATTTATTGATTCCTGGTACTATTTCCTGTGCAGTTGGGGTTCTGTTCAGAAAGTCCTTCCCGCCTTTATGCACGTGTGGTATTTATTTATTTATTTATTTATTTATTTTTTCAGTAGTGGGAATCAAACTTGGGAGCTTGCACATGCCAGGCAGGCATTTATGCCGCTGAGCCATCTCCCAAGCCCCACACTTGTGTACCCTTATGATTTCAAGAGTTTTACTTATTTGTCTTCCAGCAGGACTAGTGTTTTTATTTTAACTTTTTTTTTGTCTGTTTGGCTTTAGTTCAGTACTTGGTGAAAGATATCAGCCTATATTCACTCTTCTGAACTTTGGTAACCAGTTGTCCCAGCATCATTTATTAAAGAAACTATTTTTCTTCCACTGTAAGTTTTTGATCTCTTTTTCAAAGATCAGATAGCTGGGTGTGTCTGGGGTCGTTCCTATATCCTCTATAATGTTCTGTTCATCCTCAAGTCTGTTTTAGTGCCTGTACCATCCTGTTTCTATCACCGTAGCTTTGAAATGTAACTTCAAGTCTAGAATTGGCATGCCCTCTGCTTCCCAGTTTTTCTCCAGGATTGCTTTTGGTATTCTGGATCTCTTCTGTTCTCATAGGAATTTTAGGAATGTTTTCTCTAGTTGTATGATGAATGTTGTTGGAATTTTGATTGGGATTGCATTATGTATATCAATTTTGGAAGTATGGCTATTTTGACTACATTGGTTCTTCTTATCCAGGAAAAAAAGGATATCTTCCCACTTTCTAATGTACTTTTCTATTTCCTTTTTCAAAGTCCTGTAGTTTTCAGTGTAGAGGACTTTCACTTTCTTAGGTTAATTCCTATCTGTTATGGTTTGTCTACAGAATATGAGTCATTGTGGGGAAGAAACCATACCCAAATCAGGAGATTTCAAGAATGATAATGTGACACATACACCATGAGAATATGAAGAGATTCACCATTTACATAATAGAGATCTCTAAAAGAGCAGGACAAGACTCTGAAGCAGTCTGAAGTGCTTTGAGAGAACAAAAAATGGAGACAAGGCTCCGTTTTTATTGCGCTTAAGGTTGGGGCTGGGTAAAGTTTCTGGAGGTGGCAGGGCATTGTGGTTTCAATCTCTTGCTGCTGCCAGAAGAACACCAGGGCTTCCTTATTAGCTTGCCCAGATATGGGGCACAAAGAGGAGGAGGAGTACAACTTAAAAAGTTGTGCGAAAACATTTAAAAAATGAAATTAAACTCACTATAATGCTTTATTCCAGTTTCCCTCTTTTCCAACCAAGAGTCAGTGTGGTATGCTAGGCATTGCACAGGTTTGTGGAGTCAGAGTCTTTAAAGTCCATCTTTTAGGACTGAATCTGAATGAGAAGGCAAAAGTGAAGCCCACAATCAGTTCTCACTGGATTTTCTTTTGAAAAAGGTAAGAGAGGGGCCAGGGGGATAGCTCTGTGGCACAAGTGCCTGCCTGGCAAGTGCAAGGTTGTGATTTTGAACCCTGGTCCCGCAAAAACAAAAACAAAAACAAAAAAACAAAAAACTGTAAGAGAATTGCAATGACAAAAGATATATTTGAGTTAATTTTGTGGTCTAGCTCCCTCTTACAGGGCTTATGTCTGAGATAGTAAGGAAGACCAGTGTCAGAGCCAGGTAAAGACTTTTCCTGCTGTGAAATATCAACAAGCTACTACACCAAGATACTTCTGGTCAGCGACTGTTGACCTCAGCCAGTCCCTGGAATGTTCCTGGTAGAGGAGAAGTAGGGATTCTGCCACTTAGCAGGCCCCAGCATCCAGATTCACATGTCTGGTACACGATGCTGCATCGTACTGTGTCAATCTTTGCTTGACAATCTTCGTCACTATTTTTTTCTTCAATCCTTCTAATCTTTTCTTGACATGTGAACCATAGAGAATCCAATATCGCTTCACTTGCATTTCCATTGAAAGTGCTAGATTTTTTTCTTTATGTCCAACTTATGTCTAATTAAGATTTTTCTGAAATTCTCCTTTATTTTTAAAAGAAAATAAAGAAATAGTAAAAAAAAAAAAAGAAATGATGCAGAATTTCACTAAAGAAAATGATAGAAATTCAATAATTGTTGTTGTATTACATAGTGTTATCTTCAAATTAGTTGTTCAGATTGTCAGATATAGGTATGCAGAGTAGGTCGAAAACATTAAAAAGAAGAAAAAAAATAGGGGCCGGGGGGATACCTCAGTAGAATAAGTGCTTGCCTGAGAAGTGCAGGGTCCTGAGTTCAATCCCTGGTACTCCAAACAAAACAAAACAAAACAAAAAACACTGTAATCCCAGCACTCAGGAGGCTGAGGCAGGAGGATTGGTGCGAGTTCGAGACCAGCCTGGGCTACAAAAGTGAGCTCAGGACCAGCCTCAACTGCATAGCGAGACCCTGTCTCAAAAAGACAAAAAAAAAAAAAAAAAAAAAAAAAAAAAAAAAAAAAAAAAAAAAAAAAAAAAAAAAAAAAAAAAAAAAAAAACAAAAAACAAAAAACAGAAAAAGCAGAAGAAAAATAAGCATACTTAGGATATTTCTACACAGGCACGATTAGGTATGGCTTACCACTGTCTGAGGAACTTCAGAGTTTTTTTTTTTTTTGTGTGTGTATGCAACTTATTAGGGCATTGGATGATGATGAATTTGCAGTGGAATTTAGAAATGAGAACCACTGTCTTAGAGTACTCTAAGTACCATATTGCCTTTCTTCAGTACATCCCTTCCATGTCCCCTCCCATGCCTTTCTCTTAGCTTCTCAAAATACTCCTCTTGGGGAGAAAGAAAGGAATACTATAGTACTATAGCCATGTTATCTTTAGAGGTGTGAGTGAAGGACAGTAAATAAACTTTCAAAGGCATTCCATCTGTTTTTCTTTTATTGGTACTTGGTGTTCCATCTCAGCCTGTTGTATGTTATGAGTTGTTGCCGAAAGAAATGAGAAGACTTGACAAATATAGCTTGAGGGTCTCGCTGAAATGAGTCTCTCTTGAGATGAGCCCAGAGCCACAGAAGCATCTCACATTTATTGAGGACTAAAGGCGGGCTAAAGAATGTGCATAATTACATTGGTGAACACAAACTACTTTCTCTGTGGACTACCACCATTTACCTAACACTAGGTTTACACAAATGTTAGCTGATAACATCCCAAGCAAGGGATCAAAAAACGGCACCAGCAGGAGAAGCTGTTATCTGTAGCCTTGACTCCCAGCTTTCCAAAATCTGCAAGTGAGACAACAGCTCTAGTTGGGCTCTGTTTATTGCTCCCTGCTCTCATGGGACATTAGGCTTTTTTCTCATATCTATATTTCTATAGCCTGTCATATTTCTTTTAAATTTTTTTTACAATAATTAATACATTGCATAATGTTGTCTTCATCATAGTTGTTCAGTTTTCAAGCTGCAGACATAATTTCTTATCTAAACATCATTAGTACAGATCTTTCTTTTCATTGCACAGAAAGTAGTTGTATATATAGTCCAATAGTCCACAACTGTAGTGGGTTATCAGTTCTCCTGGCATTATCAGAAGCTGTTGACTTGAGCCTTTTACAGCTCAGCATATTGATATGGCTTTCTTTTTTATACCTCATAGTTCGACTTTACTACAGGATGGTTAAGACCAAGATAAAGATAAAGGAAGACCTATGTTATAAAAAATGTAATTTTTGTATCTGACAAGGTCAGTCAGGTCCCCCAAAGATTTACCCTGAAGCCATGTACTGCAGTTTGTAGAACTTCTGTCAGCATCAGCCATCTGAATGAATCATGGCCATTGCTTGACATTTTGCTCTCCATGAAAGCCTGAAAGAATGTTTTCTCTCTAGGTGACTCTCTATAGGCACACTGTACATCATTGATCACTTTCCTCTATGGCTCCATAATCTCCTTGAATAGGAAATTTGGGACTCCACTGAGTTATAAGCTGTTACAGTGCAGGTTCTTTTATGTTCTGTGTCCTCACTGACCTTGAAGGGCTAGAGCCAAAATATTGGATATTGTATCCTTTTTTTTCTCTAATTGTTTGGACTGCCAACTTAAGTTGTTAACCCTGCAGAAGAGAAGCTTAAGCTTTAGCCCAAGAATGCAGAAATAATTCCAATCCTTTTGCTTCAGCATCTTCCTGCTTCTTTTTGTTTTCTTTTTAAAGGATGTTTCCACACAGACACCAGAGGGGTTAGAGTAAGTAACTGTTTTTTTTTTCTTTTAAGTATTTCAACATCTGCTTACTAAATATCTAATAGGCATGATGTTATGTGCTAATATTTCAAAAAATAGAGGATAAATTTGTCAGTGTCCATATAGACCACATCCTGTGGAGTAGAGGTGAGGAAATAGATATGTAAACAGTGAGGTTAAAAGATAGTAAATACTAGAGTTCAGGAATGTGTCCCATGTGTGTCAGAAGGAAACTAAGAAGTGATGAGCATTGGCAAAATGCAGTTGTTTGCTGAACTAACCTTGGCTGCTGCCTTTCTGGAGAAGACTGGCTATTTCCCCTTGGAAAGAAATGGTATGTACAGAGAGCTTTGAGTACACTGTGAGAGTGGACTTGGTTTTAGCCTTACCCAAGACACTCTGCTCTAAGACATGTAGGCCTTTTGGCGCCAAACCACTCTCTTGTTTGAGCACAATATTTAAGCCTAACAAATTGGGTACAGGGCTGGCATTTTCTTCCTCACCTGCTGAATGCCCTGTGCCATGTAAGATCCTTCCCTGGAGGATTCCCTTTCATCTTTGGTGCCATTCCCTGCATTGTGATGATGGTACTATATTATTGGACTGTGTTCATATCTGGAGCACTTTTTTTTTTCTTTTTGAGACTGGGTCTCACTATACAGTTCAGGCTGGCCTTCTGCTCACTTTCATAGTCTCCAGGCTGGTCTTGAACTCACAGAAACCCTCCTGTCTTCTGAGTACTGGAATTACAAATGTGTACTACCACACCTGGTTCTAGGACCACCACAGCATTTAGGGCCAGGGTTGATTGAACTTGGAACCTTGCGCTTGCCAGGCGGGCACTTATGCCACTGAGCTGTTGCCCTGGCCACCTGCCACACTTTTATAATAAACTTACTTTCATCTCTTTAAAAAGATGTAGCTCTTCTCTGTTGATATAAATCTGTACCTCAACTTAATGTGGCCACTAAATGTTAGTCTTTATGGTGCAGTATGGTATGCTGAGGCTAGAATGACTAGCTGAGGCTAGAATGACTAGCTGAGGCTAGAATTACCTACTGCATCTTTCTATGACCAGTTGCAAAGCACCCCCTGCAAAGAATTCAGATTTATTCTTTTTCTACTTTGACCAGGTAACCAGGTTTTCTGCTTCATAACTTTCATACAACTTACTACATTGTATTGTTGCTTGTGATTGGATTGAGAGTTCTCTGAAAATATGATCCATGTCTGTTCTACTTTATGTGTATCTGAATTAACCTTGCTAACATATTGCATTTATAATTTCTCATTCCATGTATCAGTTTTGAAAATGTGGAGGGTATTTTGTTTTTTGAGGTACCAGGGATTGAACTCAAGACCTTGCACTTGCCAGGAAAGTACTTATTTTTCTGAGCTATCTCCTCAGCCCAGTGCATCAGTTTTGTTTACATTTTCTTTGCCTATAGTGTGCTTGTGCAATTTTGTTATCTGGGATGTAATAGACATACAAAACAAATTGGTTTTCTCCTTATCTTCTCCAAAATATTTTACAAGATAATTCATTTTCAATATCTAGTTACACTGTTAAAAAATGGATCTAAAGTCTTTTAGAGAAGGAAAATTGTAGTGCATTTAGCTTTCACTGCAGTATAAATACTCAAATTTAATGTATCATATTCTAATTTGGATTTCAAGTGTTCCTCAAAAGTCAATGCATTTAAGCCTTTGTCCAAAGAGACATTACTGGGAGATGGTAGAGGTTTTAGGAGATGGGGCTTGGTGGGAGGGACTTAGGTCATTGGGCCCATGCCCAAAAAGGCGACTGTGGGGCTCCAGTCCTGTCCTTTATCTCTGTTTCATTTTCTGGCCAGGAGGTGAATGGTGTTCCTCTTCCACGTGTTCCTGGTGTGATGTGCTGCCTTGTCGCAGGTCCAAAAGGAACAGGGTCAAGTAATTATGAATTGAAATCTCCAGAACTGTAAGTCAGAATTACCAAATGTTTTCTGCAGTGATAAAAAGCTGACTACCACAATATATCACACTTTATATCAGCTTGTAGATATTTAAGTTGTTTCATGTTTTGATTATTATGAACAATTGCTATGAGTATCTACACACATTATTATGTAGATTCATGTTTCATTTTCCCAAGTAAATGTCTAGAAGAATTATTGGGGACCTGGACAAGATCCCCAACTGCTTGTATGAAGAATACAGCGAAAGCATGAAATAAGAAACAGACAAATTTAGGAATCCAAGACTGGGGGGCTGGGAAGTCAGTGCCTCAGGAGGGGCAAAGATAAAGACCCTGGAGCTAGTCACTATTTATTGGGTGTGTAGAATTATCAAAAGGACTATCTGGTGACTTAGAAGGTGACTTTATGCTAATGAGAATATTTATGTTGATGAGAACAGTGAGGAGGGATGGCACATTAAGAAGGAATTTATCCTTCCCCAAAGTGAAACCCTAGTTTTATTACTATTGAGCTCTCAAGTAATCAGGATATCTTCAGCTGAAGCATCTTGACATGGGCATCACAGAATCATGGGAGCATTGAGACCTCATCTGTGACTGGAGACACATGGAATGCATACCACATGTAGCTCACATGGCATGGCACTAGGCCTCAGACAAGCCCTAATCATAGTTTAATTATGAAATGGTTTTTCCCCAAACATTACTTTGACAAAGTATAATGGCCCAGTCTATGATAAATGTGTGTTTACATTTATAAAACTCTGCCATTACATTTTCTAAACTGATCATGCAAGTTTGGACATTTTCCAGCAATGTATGTAAATTTCTCTGCCTCATGCTCAGCACTAGTACTGTTAATAATTTAAGTGGTGTATAATAATATTCTATTTTCTTTCATTTGCATTCTATGATAACTATATTGAATACTTTTCAGTAGTTATTGAGCATTTTATATTTCTTTTATGAAATATCTATTCAAATCTTCTGCCTGTTTTCTTTTTTGGGTTTGATTATTTTAAATTTCCAGAGTTCTTTATATGTTCTGGGATTGTTTTTTCATTTTTTTTTTTTAACATTTTCTAACAGTACACTTTTCTTCTTGATAAAAAATTTTATGAATTTTTATAAATAATTTGTGTCTCATGTGTCCTATGTAAAAAAATACTTGCCTAACCTTGTATCATAAGGTCATCACACACATTTGTTTTGCCAGCTTTCCTCAAAGTCAAATAGTTTTAAGTCTTTTTTATGTTATGGAAAAAAATAGAGCAAAATTTCACAACAAAGTTGTAGGAGAATAGCAATAGTTAACATACCACGTATTATTTTCTTCAAAGTAGTTATTTAAATTACAACATAAGGCCATACAAAATTTCCCGTGATATTAGCAGAAACCTTTATTTTCAATGAATTAAGAAAAATTACTAGTAGCCGGGCGTGGTGGCTCACGCCTGTAATCCCAGCACTCGGGAGGCTGAGGCAGGAGGATTGGTGCAAGTTCGAGACCAGCCTGGGCTACAAAAGTGAGCGCAGGACCAGCCTCAACTGCATAGCAAGACCCTGTCTCAAAAAGACAAAAAAAAAAAAAAAAAAAAAGAAAAATTGCTAGTATAACTGTGTATGTTTTTTTCCTTTTCCTTAATTTCTTCTTCCCTTCCCTCACTTTATTTCCTTTTTTTTTTTTTCAACAGTTGCTTCTCATTTCTGTTGAGGCTTGTGGTTCATATTTGTTAGCTTTAGTTTGCTACAAGGCAAGGTAGTCATATACAATTTACATTTTCAGCTTCAAATCCCAGTGGTTGCCACTGGATGGCAGTCATGAGCTCTTCCCAGAGGCTTCAATTAGCAAGCTGGGATATAGCAAGATGTTTGTAACTTGTAAAGAACCTAGTCGGGTTTTGGCTCTTTGAAGCTCCAAAAGGGACGTGGGGTAGCTTTAAGCTTCACTCTAGTTCAACTTCTTTCCTGTTAACTTGTGAATAAGTCAGTGGTCTTCCCAGAAGTTCCAGCAAATAAACCTGATCACTTCTGTTTTGATTTTGAAGCTGACATTTAATTTTAGATTTTTTTGAATTTTAATTTTTGTTACTTTTAGTAAGAGATAACAGTATGAGAGTTTTAAAACATGTTAGTAGTACATTCACAATAGTTGAGACACTGCATATTGTTGTTCTCACAAATGTTATGACACATTTTCTAATCAATATTTGTTCCAAAGGGGCGGGGGAAGAAAAAAGAAGAAGAGAAGCAAAAGTTTTCTTCTTTTTGAACTAGGAGGAAGTAGTTGCATGTATAGTCCACTGTTTCATAGTTGCAGTGGGTTACCAGTGAAACTGGCAAGTTTTTTTTTTTTTTTTGTATTTTTGAGACAGGGTCTCACTATGCAGTTGAGGCTGGCCTTGAGCTCACTTTTGTAGCCCAGGCTGGTCTCGAACTCGCACCAATCCTCCTGCCTCAGCCTCCCGAGTGCTGGGATTACAGGCGTGAGCCACCACGCCCGGCCTAAAACTGGCAATGTTGAAGGCTGTTGATTTAAGCCTCTTACAGCTTATTGTACTAATCTAGCTCTGCGTTTTATGCCTCGTAATTAAGCTTTTCTGTTGGGTGATCAAGTGCAAGCCAAAGCAAGACCTGTCCAACAAAATTTTCATTGTTTGTACTTTCCAGGGTCAAATCTCTTCAGGATTAACTTTGGAACCATGTACAGTGCTTTGTAGAACTGTTGTCAGTGTCAGCCATCGGGATGAGTCACGGCCAGTGCTTGACCAATTTGCTCTCTGTGAAAGCCTGAGAGAACGTTTTCTCCCCAAGTGACTCCCCCTAGGCACACCATACTTCACTTATCCCTTTCCTCTGAGGTCCCATAATCTCCTTGACCAGAAAATTTGGGAAACCCCTGAGTTATAGGATGTTACAGCACAGGTTCTCTTATGTCCTGAGTCCTCACTGACCTTGAGGGGTAGAGCCAAAATGATGGCTATCCTTGTAGCCCTTCTTTTTCTCCAATTTTTGGTCTGTTAACTTACATTCTCAATCCTCCACCAGAAAAGCTCCATGATATAATCACTAGATAACATAGGTAATTGAGGTCAACCTCATTGCCTTTCTTCTTTTTTTTTTTTTTTAAAGAAATTTTTTATTTAATTAATTTATTTATTTACTTATTTTTTCTTGTTTCAGAACCTTTGTTTGTTTATTCACTCATTTTTATGGCTGGCTCAGCCCGCCGCAAGGGCAGGGCTGGCGTAACATGTGGTGCCGGGGATTGAACCGTGGTCCCTGAAGTTGCCCAAGCTTTCCCAAGCAGGCGCTTTAGACCTGTGGAGCCGTCCCGACGGGCCCCATGTCTTTCTAAATGTCAAACATCTTAGACTTAGTTTGACATTGGTATTTTCCTTCAATCATTGATATTCTAATAAATCTCTACATATTGTGATAAAAACATTTACACATTTTTACACAGACATTTAGAAATCTAAGGATGTACAAAATTGTAGCCTGTCAAGACTATGGTATTTTGCCTAGTCTTTTATGCTCTATTAATACCCCCCTTTTTTCTTTAAAAAAATCTTTTTTTTGTTAACCAATCATTTACTTGATAGAGAGTATAGCAGTAACTAAGTTTACAATAGAAGCAGCACACATCTGGAAGTCCCGGACGACATGCATTCCAAGCGTAGTTTTAGTGTTGCTTCAAAAATCTTTGATTTCAATTCAGCTGTGTTATGCCTTTCCATCTTTATTTCTTTTTTAGATTTCTTATACTAGGGAAACTACACAATATTTACAAATGTAGGTCTGGTTTATTTCACTTATATGTTCAATATACATCTGTTTATATATGAAGTTTTCCAGTTTATCATTCTTTATAGCTGAGTAAAATTCCATTGTATAAAAATACCACATCTTTTTCAACCATTCTTCAAATGATGGCATTTTGATTGTTTCAAAGATTTGACTATTACAAATTGGGCTGCTATAAACATAGGTGCACAGATATTGCTATGGTACGATGTTTTCAGTTCTTCTGGGAAAATTCTCAGTAGGGGGATAGGTGGATTGAATGGGATTTCCAGTTCTAGTTTTTTAAGGAGCCTCCACACTGCTTTCCATAATGGTTGTACCAATCTGCATTCCCACCAGCAGTGGAGAAGTGTTCCTTTTCCCCCACAGCCTCTCCAGCATTTGTTGCTGATTGATTTCTTTATGATGACCATTCTTTCTGGGATGAGATGGTATCTAAGTGTTGTTTTAATTTGGATTTCATGAATGGCTAGTGATGTGGAGCATTTCTTCATGTATTTATAGGCTTGCTGAATTTATTTCTCTGAGAAGTGTGTGTTTATCTCAGATGCCCATTTTTGGATTGGGTCTTTGAATTTTGGGACCCTAATGGTTTTCAGTTCTTTATAGATTCTAGATAAAAGACCTTTGTCAGGGTTCTTATTAGTTAAAATCTTTTAGAAATTTGTAGGTTGTCTTTTCACTCTGTTGATAATTTCTTTTGATGTGTAAAAACTTCTTAGCCAGAGGAGGTCACATTTGTTGATGCTTTCAAGTGTTGAACATGCATTTTGATTTTTGTCCATGAATTTTTTCCCTACCCCAATGTCTTCAAGATTTTCTCCCACTTTGTCTTCCAGGAGATTTAATGTTTCTCTTAATATTTACATCTTTAATCCATTTCGACTTTAGTTTTAGTGCATGGTGATAGACTAAGGTCCAGTTTTAGTTTTCGGCATGTAGAGAGCCAATTTTTCCAGCACCATTGGTTAAAGAGGCTATCTTTCTTCCAGGAAGTGTAATTGGCCCCTTTGTCAAAGATAAGGAGGCTAAGTGTGCTTATATCTGCTTCTGCATCTTCTAATCTATTCCACTGATCCTCAGGTCTATATTTTTTTTGCTAGTACCATGCTGATTTTATTACTGTAGCTTTATAGTATAACTTTAGGTCAGGAATTGCAATGCCTTCTGCCTTACCTTTGTTGCCCAGAATTGTCTTTGCAATTCTGGGTCTTTTTTGGTTCCAAATAAATTTTTGGAATGATTTCTCCAGGTCTATAAAGTATGTTGATGGTATTTTGACAGGAATTGCATTAAATCTGTATAACAATTTAGGGAGTGTGGCCATCTTCACCATGTTGGTTCTTCCTGTCCAGGAGCAGGGAATATCTTTCCATTTTCTGAGATCTTCTAGGATTTCTTTTTTCAGAGTACAATAGTTTTCATTGAAAAGGTCTTTTACTTCCTTAGTTAGGTTAATGACTAAGTATTTCATTTTCTTTGGTGCTATCATAAAAGGTACTGTTTCTCTAATTTCTCTCTCAATATGTTTGTTACCTGTATAGAGGAATGCTACTGACTTTTGTGTGTTGACTTTGTAGCCTGCTGTGCTACTGAATTTGTGTATTAATTGCAGTAGCTTCTTGGTGTAGTTGTTTGGGTCTTCTAAGTAGATTATCATGTCATCTGCAAATAGTGATAGTTTTACTTCTTCTTTACCTATTCTTATTCTGTTTATTTTTCTTTCTTGTCTAATGGCTGTAGCTAATGATTCCAGAACTATATTGAATAGGAGTGGCAATAGGGGGTATCCTTGTCTTGTACCAGATTTGAGAGTAAAAGACTTCAGTTTTTCCCCATTTAGAATTATGCTAGTTGTTGCATTGTTGTAGATGGCTTTTATCAGGTTGAGGTAGAGGCCCTCTATTCCAATTTTCTGTAGGACTTTGAATGTGAATGAGTGTTGGACTTTGCCAAAGGCCTTTTCTGCATCAATTGAGATGATCATGTGATTTTTGGCTTTGGCTCTATTGATATAGTGTATTGCATTTATAGATTTGTGTATATTGAAGCATCCTTGCATACCTGGAATGAATCCTACCTGGTCGTGGTGTATAATCTTCTTGATGATTTGTTGTATTCTAGTGGCTAGGATTTTACTGACTTTTTGCATCTATGTTCATGAGAGAAATTGGTCTGCATACAAGAAACACATTTAACCCATAAAGAAACTCATAGGCTTAAAGTTAAAGGTTGGAAAACAATACTACATGCTCCAGCACCTCAAAAAAAAGCAGGGGTAGCAATCCTCTTTGCAGACAATCTAAACTTCAAACCAACACTGATCCAACGAAATAGAGAAGGCCACTACATACTGGTTAGGGGAAAAATTCATGATGAAGAGGTAACACTCATAAATATG
>PVJA010046745.1:0-14979 GCA_004027025.1 Myocastor coypus
ATGGACTTCTGATATTTTTACAAAAGAGTTGAAGTAAGAGCAGTAAAATAGTATTTATAGGGCCAGAGAGATGGCTCCGCAGTCTAAAGTGCCTGCTTATGAAAGCTTAGGCAAGTAAGTGTACAGGGACTGCAGTTTGATCCCCAGCATCATATGTTGTGCCAGCCCCAGCTCTAGGGTGTGCTGAGTCAGCCACAAAAAAAAAAAAAAAAAAAAAGTATCAGCTCTACAATACTCTAATTATTCTGTTTTTTCTTTGTAATTTTATCACTATTATTTTAAATTTTATAAATCCAAAGTTAAATAATAATCAGAAGTACATGTATGTGTTGCTGCCTCTAAATTCCAACAGCAGTAGTATAGAATACAATGACATTGACAATGAACATTATGTATGTGGAAATATTGCACATCGATTCTCATGTGTTATTAATCCTTAAAGATGCATTAACTTTTTACGTATTTTTACTAAGAAAACTTTTAGTGTTCATTAAAAAAACTAAATATATCCCTAAAAAGTACAATATCTCATTAATTTACATTTTGGTAGAAGTTGATTTAAAGAGATGCAAGACAAGCAAATTATTCCTACCGTACAGTAGGTGTGCTAAGCATGTACATGAGAAACAATTCTAAAATGACATTTGCACCACATGTACTTGCAAGCCTCATTTCAAACCCTGAGAGATGTCCAGGGACTTGGATATAAGAAGTAGAAAGCTTTATACTCAGAGTCACTATTGTGGCCTATGCTGAAAATATAAACTGGGAAAGCTCAGCTCTTTCATTCTATATCTTATTCACATTCCATAATGAAAAATCAATTAAAATCACTATACTCAGAAAATGTGACTTTATAGTCAGCGAAATATTTAAAATAAGATATGACAAGATATATTTTTTCTTTAAAATTGTTGGCTTTAGGACGACAAACATATGGTGATGAACATATAAATAGCTTCCTTTCCACAGATCTAAATTGCAGATATTAGGGGCTGGAAGATAGCTCCGTGGTACTAGTGCCTGCCTGGAAGTGCAAGCTTGTGAGTTGGAACCCTGGTCCTGCAAAAATAAGCAAACAAACAAACAAATAAACAAATAAATAAATAAATAAATAACAGATATTCTATTTGTTAAAATGCAAAGCCAACCCTACATAGCATACTAAAAGATATTCTAGAGAAGGATCAAAATGACCACCACTGCGTGAAAGACAGTGGAAACAACCCACTAAATAGAGCAAATAATTAAACACAGGAGAAAAGAAGTGTACAAAAGCAGTCTTTCAACTATTCTTTTATATACGGCAGCAGAATATGGCCATCAGCGGTTCTACAATGCACTTCTGTACACTATGGGTCATGATTCTGTCTGGATCTATAGGGCGGATATCAAGGAACTAGAAGTAGCTCAGTCCCTCAAGTGACATCTGGCCACCGGTAAGCATCATGGGCACTGTCCATGTCCAGGACATAGTAGATCTTTGTGTGATATCCTATCCCCAAAATGTTAGAAGTTTTGGTCATATATTTGCAATTCCAGTATTTATGGTATGTTTTATTCTTAGCAATTCTTTACTGTTATGGAAACTATGTCTTAGTTGATATCTTTGTATATATTCCCCTATTCAAATACTATGCAAGTACGCTGAATTGATTATAGATTCGTACAAATGATACACAGCATTCTGGCCTCTTAGTTGGAATTGTGATTAGATTTGAATTTTGGAATACTGTTTTGAAATACTTAATTTTAATTAATTTAATTTTAAATAATTTTCTGTATATTATTTAATTTTACTTTTTATGATTCATACTGTATCTCTCACTTACAATCTACCTATAAGACATGGTATGATATTTTCTCCTATTATTAGAAACTTTAAAAAGAAAAAATTATATATATATATATATATATATATATATATACATGTATACACAAGGATAAATATATATAGGATAGATATATACCTACTTTGTCTTAGTTCATTGAGAATAAAAGTTTGCAGTAAATAAATATCGTTTAGACAAGAAAAAATAATTGTTTGTATAAAATAGTATTTTTTTAATTTAAAATTTTGGAAGCTAGTGGGCTTATTGCTGATTCAGCTCTTCCTTTTGAAAATTTGTCATTGGTTGAAAGAAATTTTTATATATCTTAGTTAGTTAGTTTGTTTGTTTATTTATTTATTTAGTGGTACCAGATATTGAACTCGGGACCTTGCACTTGCCAGACAAGCTCTTATTCCACTAAGCTATCTCCCTGGCTATCTTAGTATATTTAGAAAAAAAAAAAAAAAAAAAAGGACATTTTCTATTTTTTTGCCTTTTATTCTATCTAATCTTTCTTTTTACCTTTTTTATTTTTAAAGTATATAAAATGATAAAAAAAAACACGCGACACAAAATTTCATTAAACAAAGTAATGGGAATTTGACAATGATTGCTGCATTGCATACGTTATCTTCAAATTAATTGTTTAAGTTTAGATTTAAACTTGCAAAATTGGTTTAAAAAGAAAAGTTATATGACATTAAAAAAAGAGAAGAAAAGATTTTTCTAAAGTATGAATTGCTCTTTTCAATAGACCACAAGAAATCAGTAGTACAATTATCCAATTATCCTACATATATTTTTTTCCATCTTTCTTTTGTCCTTTTTCTCACCCTAATTTTTCCTTCTCAATGAATCATATTTTCTATTTCACAGTACCTATTGTACCCTTCAGATTCCATTTTCTCTTTCAGGTTCTCACACTAGGCAAACAATACTATGTTTGCATATGCAGGTCTGATTTATTTCACTTACTGGTACAGTCTATAGTTGCAACCATCTATCTATAAAAGCATCGAATTTACCTTTTCATAGCTGAATAATACCCTCTCATATAAAAATACCACATATTTTTTGTCCTCTCCTCAATTGATGGGCACTTGGGCTATTTCCAAGATTTAGCTATGACAAATTGTGCTGTTATGAACATGGGTGCCCATATATTGCCATGGTATGTTTCCTCTTCTTTTGAAAAAAATAACTAGGAAGGGATTAGCTGGGTTGGATGGCACCTCCAATCCTAGGTTTTTGAGGTATCTCCAGGCTGATTTCCATAATAGCTGTACCAGTCTACACTCCTACCAAGAGTGATGAGGCATTCCTTTATCCCCCAGCCCCTTCAGCATTTGTTGTTAGTTGCCTCCTGATAATATCCATTCTTTCTGCCAGGCGTGGTGGCGCACGCCTATAATCCCAGCACTCGGGAGGCTGAGGCAGGAGGATCAGTGTGAGTTCGAGACCAGCCTGGGCTACCAAAGTGAGCTCAAGGCCAGCCTGAACTACATAGCGAGACCCTGTCTCAAAAAGACAAAAAAAAAAAAAAAAAAAAAAAAAATCCATTATTTCTGATGGCAGAAGAATCTCAGTGTCATTTTTATTTGCATCTCTTGAATGATCAAATGTTGAACACGTTTTCATAATTTAATTATCATTTGTATTTCTTCATTTGCTAAGTGTACATTCATCTCAGATGCCAATTTTTGGATTGGGTCTTTGAATTTTGGACGCCGGGCTTCTTAAAGATTCTCTATATAATCTAAATAGAAATCCTTTGTCTAAGCGATACTTGGCTATATATTTTTTTTTCCAACTTGTGGAACAGATTAGCAGATGCAGACATACTTACAAACACACCCGAGTACCTTTGACAAAAGGGCCAACCATTTTGACTGGAAGAAAGATGTACTCTTAAATAGGTGGTGCTGGAAAAATTAGCCTTACACATGCTGAAAGCTAAAATTAGAACCATGTCTATTACCATGCACAAAACTACATTAAACATATATATATATAAGAATTTAAATATTAAAACCAAAATGCTAAATATTCCAGTAGACAAATTAGGTAGAAATCTTAAAGACATGTGGTTATATAGGTTATGAACAAAAAGCAAACTTCATGGGAAATACTTCAGGGAGTCAACATTTAGGATGTAATCTTTTTAAAAAGTTTCTACATGCCAAAAGAAATAACTATTTTTTGAATGAATGTTTTAAATTTCTTCCATAACTAAGAATATCATATGTCATTCTACACTTTTATGAAGGAGAAGAAAACTATTCCTAGTATATTTAACTCAGAAACATTCCTTTCATTTAGTATTTATTGCTTTAAGATTGATAAACAAATCAAGTTGTTTCTGCCGTAAAACAAGATCACTCAAATTTGGGTATATTCAAAACAAAAGAAAAAAAAAAAAATCACAAGAAACCATAGAGAAAGAGATAGAATACCCACGGAAAGGGTACTGATGGTGTATGAGCCGGTATAATATAAAGTAGGGGTGATGAGTCAAGAATAAAACGTTACTATCAAAGCCAGGCGTGGCGGCACACGCTTGTAATGCCAGCACTCGGGACTCGGGAGGCTGAGGCAGGAGGATCCGTGATAGTTAGAGACCAGCCTGGGCTACAAAAGTGAGGTCAAGGCCAGCCTGAACTGCATAGCAAGACCTTGTCTCAAAAAGACAAAAAAAAAAAAAAAAAAAAAAAAAAAAAAAAAAAAAAAAAAAAAAAAAGATACCATCAGACCTCAGGTGAGCCACATACTATGGAGCGTAAGACAAGGCTGAAATCACTAGAGCAAGGAGGAGAGACAAACCCATTTGCAACGGCACGCCAATGTTGAGTGGGTTATCAGCATACAACTTAGGTTTAAGGACAATGTTAGCTTTCTAAGGGTGGCAAAACAAAATATCAGCAATATAATACAGTATATGTTTTTTTCCTCTCAATTCTGGTTTAAGAGACTAAAATCAAGGTTTGAGTAGGGCTATGGTGCTCTAAACTATGTAGGTAAATGCTGATTTGCCTCTTTTTGTTTCTAGGTATTCATTAGAAATATTTGATGCATTCTGGCTTCTTTTTACATCGCTTTGCTACATCCCTCCATTCTTATGTGGTGTCCTCTATTTATCCCCTCTGTTTTTACAAGATCATGTTTTTATGAAGAGTCCCAGAATATTGCATTAAGTTTCCAACTAATTTAAGCATAAGCTCCCTTTGAGTCATTATATTTACTGTTTCTTCTAATAAGTTCAAATTCTTAGGCCTTGAGTATTAAGACATCAATGTATATTTTGGAGGAAAAATTTTCACCTATACCAAGTAGACAGGGCTCATTTAGTAAAAGTGAAGAATGGATCATGTTAAGTAAAAAAAATTAATAATAATTTTGAAATGATAACAGTTTTGTTAGCTTTTGTGGCTGTGACAAAATATCTGAATAAATAATTTAAACGTGGTTCAGATACATTAATGAGACAGTCTATTGTGAGTTCCCCCATTACTTTTGGCCCTCTGTTATTAAAATCTCCTCACCAAAAGCTGCTCACTTACGAAATCCAGGAGCTAAGAAAGCTTGCATTTGTAATGCAAGCTCTCCCTGAAACCCACAGAACTATGAATACTAGAATCCATTCAGTGGCTCTGAGTTGTCAAGGTCTAATCACCCACCGAAGCCCACCTCTAAACATGTCTTCACTGAGGTTAAGACCCTCATCCCATAAATGGGGGGTGTATTTTAGAAATAAGCTGTAAAACATATTACAGAAAAACTAATGATTAGATTAACACACAATCTAAGGATGAGCCAAGCAGGAACATTTCCTTAACAAGAAACTACAGGATTATCTGTGCAGGTGTGAAGGAATTGCAAGTGTGGCGCTTAAAAGATTGAAGACAGAGTTCATTCTTTACAAACCTGAAGAGGACAAAGACACAAATACTGATGCACACAGTTTCTAGTGAAGTGTGAAAGAGCAACCAAAAAGAATGCAGCTGTCAGCAATAGCATAGCCATTAAGCAATACAGGGTTTTCTCCAGGAAGAGCTATAATTATATAATTATGAAAGATACCATATTCTTTACTTTGTCTTTTTTTCTCATGAAACCAGTATACTTTTAGAGACTAGCTACTGAACAGTGGTATGGGCTGGTAATATAAGGAAACTGAAAAACTCTGCTCAGTTCCAGACATGGCATTTCAGAACTATCATTGTAACCAGATATTGTGATTCATCTGTACATTCCAATTTGAAAATGGCTTTACTGGTTGAATACATGAAAGTATAAAGAATCTGAGTTCTACAATGCCACACATTTGTTATTTCATTGAAATGTGTTTTTCTATAATTGTGAAAGGGAGGATTTGAACTGTTGTATTCTGAGATATTTAAGAAGTTTATAAGTCCACATTTAAAAATTCTCTTCCAATTTTTCAAGCTTATGTCAAATAGATTGTTCAGTATGAGTTATGAAACTCTTAAATTCCAATGAGGAAAAAATATTATCTTCAGGCAGGTGGTTGTTAGAAATCTTCCCCTTTTGTCTTTAACTTAAGTTAAAGAAAGACAAATTAAGACATGAGTATTTTCACTGAATAAACAGATGACTATAAACAAATACATGCACCAAGACACATTCTGCCTACACATGCCTTAGATGTAGTTACAGTCTATATATTGACTCAAATATATAGTAAATTTACATACTCAAATGCATAAACAGACAGTACATATGTAAAGATGAAAATACACTGCCATATATATACTAATACATATATATATATAAACATACATGCACATGCATATGTATAGCTTAAACTCTGAATTGCTAATGAAATAGTCATTCCATACTGTCATCTAAAAGACTCAGATTCCTTATCATTGATTCTATTGTGAAAATAATTGCATCATACATATTATTGCAAGTTCACCATCCACCACACATTTTGTACAATGAGTTTGAAAGACATCTATTTAATTATAATTTGAAAGGTTTACCAATGACAAGTCCCATATGAAAATGAATTCAATACTGGGGCAATATGCCAAAAAGTTCTTGCAAGTATGCATCTTTTACATCACTGGAAAATGTATGTCTGTGAATTCATAGGTACAATGAAATGGCTATTAAAACGACCACAGATCAACAGTCTGGTGTCACCTACACACTGCTCTGCACTACTTTGCTATAAACTTTCTCAGATTCCGCATAAGTAGCATCACATGGAAGTTTCCGTCCTGTGCTTAGTTCCTGTCATTTACCATAATGATCTCCAGCCCCATGCGCCGTGTAATCAGTGACAAGATTACACTCTTTTAGGGATGAGTAACATTTTATCATCACATGTCCATATATTCTTTATGTCTTCATCATGTATTGAACACTTCAGTTGCTTAATTATATGGCTATCATGAAAAGGCCTGACAAAAATGTAGAAGCATAGATATTTCTTTGACATATTAGTTGTACTAATGTCACACACACACACACACACACACACACACACACACACACACACACACACCTTATTTATTTATTTTTGGTACTGAGATGGAACTTGTGACCTTGAGTTTCCCAGGCAGGAGCTTATACCACTGAGTTATATTCCCAGCCCATGTTGATTTTATTTTTTATTTATTTATTTATTTATTTATTTATTTTTGTCTTTTTGAGGCAGGGTCTCGCTATGCAGCTGAGGCTGGCCTTGAGCTCACTTTTGTAGCCCAGGCTGGTCTCGAACTCACACCAATCCTCCTGCCTCAGCCTCCCGAGTGCTGGGATTACAGGCGTGAGCCACCACGCCCGGCATTTTTTTTGTGTGTGTGTGATTTTATTTTGTACATGTTGTATTTTATTTGCTGAATCATGTGATTGTTATAACTCTGAATTTTCAAGAATTTAAAATGACCTACTACTACAGTGTCTGTCTTAAGTTCCATTCTACCCCAGTGTGCAAGGGATTGCTTCACTCCACAGACTTGTTAGCTCTTGCTGTTCCTGTCAGCCACGCTTGTGGAGGGGATGAGATAGTTAATTGTATATTTTATTTTAGTTTCCTTGGTGATTATTGATGTGGGACACTTTTTCATATATTTACTGTTCATTTTTATTTTCTTTTAAGAGATGCTTGTTTAGATGTCTTGCACATTTTTATTTGGGGTTATTATTTTTTAAGTTACTGAGATTTGGGGTTCTTTATATTTTCTGGATGTCATACACTCATTACATAAACAATTAATAAATATTTTATCATTCTGTAGGTTATTTCTTCATTCTGTTTGCTGTGCAGAAGATTATTTGTCTCATATTACACCATTTGACTGTTTGGTCTATTTTCTTATATTTTAAGGTTAAAAAAATTATTTGCCTAGTCCAATGCCTAGATGCGTTTTCCCTATTCTTTCTTCTAGTTTCATAGATCAGATCCTCCCCGTAAATTTTTAATAAATTTTAAGTAAACTTCTGCAACTGTGAAGGATGGAGAGCCTCATTTGCCCATGTGTATATAACCAATTTTGTCAAGCTGTTTATTAGAAAGATTGTCCTTTATTCACTATGTCCTGTTCTGGGCACTGTTTTTAAAAAAATGTCTTTTTTACCCGTTTGAGTCAGAAACTTCATTACATACAGTGTCTGCCTACCACTCATGCTGATTTCTAAGAGAAGTTGTTAAAATTATTAGGTAGAAAAAGTTTTATAAATATAGAACTCCAGTGTTAAATAAGACAGAAATATATGAATGCATCATTAACTATAATAAAACCTGACTTTGTTTTGTTTGCTTCTCAGAAAGGTTTTTGTTTGTCTGAGTTTTCTTGTTGTGTTTCTTTGTTTGCACAGGATCTTAGTATGCACCTCTGCTTGACCTCAAACTCACAGCAACTGATCTATCTTCCATGCCTTAGCATTCTAGGGGCTCCTCTGGTTCTTAGAAAGCCTTTCTCTTAAGCTTTCTCTCTCTCTGTGTGTGTGTACACACGTGTGTTAAATAACACATGTTTGAAGTTATGGTTCTATAAATTCAATCCATGTGTGAATTGACCAAGATCCTACAGGAAGGAAGATTTAGATGTAGAAGATTGGGATGATTTTGGTGTTTTGCTGGTCTCTGTGATTTTAATGCAGCAAGCCATGCTTTGAGAAGTAAAGATTTAAGAGCTTGTCTCTCAACCCAAAATAGCTGAGAGCAGTCTTTTTACTCCAGAATTCAGTGGGAAAAAAATGAGTTGAACATTTGATATATCAACGTCCTTTGTGGAATAAACAGACCGAAGCACAGGATAAAGTGTGATGCAGTGAGAAAGTTTTTGGTTTTTTTTTTTTTTTTTTTAATCAGGACATTTAAATATGATTATAAATTCCAACACTTATGTCATGGGACAATTGGAAAAATTGTGACTTTATCTCTGTTTTCTTCCCTGTAACATTGAGACCATGGTTCATTGTCTTTACTTTAAAATATCATTCTGAAGGGCCGGCCAAATACCGGAGCAGATTAAAGGGCCTGTTTAGGCACGTGCAGTGGCCGGGATTCAATCCCTTTCTTAAGGAGCCAGCCCCGCCCCCTGGTCGCACTGAGAAGGCAAGTGAGACTGGGTGTGGTAGCGTGCACCTGCAATCGCAGCTCTTGGGAGGCTGAAAACAGAAAGGATCACTGCGAGTCCGATCTACGTAGTGAGACCCTGTAGGCCCTGTACTAAATACAGAACAAACAAACAAACAAACAAATAAATATTCTGATACTGATGGGATGATATGCGAAAGTACTTCCTGTAGGACAAAGCACTATTCAAGTATGTTGAGTAAGCTGTGTTTAGTTAGAAGCCTTCCTCCCGTCACCCCCTTCTGTGTCCATACTGCTAGAGGTCTTTCTGTTTCCTCATCCCCACTCTTTATTCTACTTTTGAAAAATGCTTAGAAAAGTGTCACTCAGCCCCTGCACAGGCTGTCAGCACTAAACTGAATGAGACGTATCCAAGTGAGGAGAAGCCAGACAATTTTCTTTCCTCTGCAGTTCTAGTTATAAAGCCCAAATATAAAAGGAGAAAATCATTGTGGTATGGCTGGTGAATTTTAAGAGGCTTTCATTGAGTTCATTCTTATTCTGTAGTGGTGTCCTCAAGAGGTTTTACCACC
The DNA here is from genome assembly GCA_004027025.1 of Myocastor coypus. NCBI lineage: Eukaryota > Metazoa > Chordata > Mammalia > Rodentia > Myocastoridae > Myocastor > Myocastor coypus. The sequence goes on from PVJA010046745.1 coordinate 9,975, forward strand.
TTAGGAAGTTGAAAATGGTCTTACTTTAAAAAATATATTAAAAGGAATATGTCATCCTCACAAAGACGGTTATTACAGTCATTGATCATGTAACTACATAGATAAGGTTTGGAACTTCGCAGCTAGCTACAAACCAACTGGCAACTTCATATTTGATATATAGATGAAGTGAAATTGCTTTAAAACTAATGCAGAATTTATTTGTAGTGTACAATTTATTAGTATGCATGAAGATGAATTAGAACCTGCAAGCTATATTACATTTAATGCATGAGAAAAGGAAGTAATGAATTACTTGAAAATCATTTTAAAGCATCACTGCTAATGCACTGCTAAACCACAGTAGTACTAAATGCAGAAACAAATATCATTAAACCTGCCAGCCTTCCCAAACTGTATTTTACACAATTCCTTAAAGAACAGAAGCAAAGGCATTTGACTTTCAGCTTTATGAATACAGTATGAAAGCACACATACCAACTCTTCCATACAAAAGTCTTTAAAAATTTAAAATTCCTATTAAATAAATTTGTTTAATAACTAAAAAAAAGTTGCTTTTAATTTCCAGAGCATAGAATTTATTAACTTCCTGTTTTTGATGAATGAAAGAGAAGGTGATAAATGAGAAAATCAGCCTAAGACTGCACTTACCCAGTTTTATTTAGCATCTGTTCTCGGGAGCCTGACTTCTCTATCTAGGGCTCTTAATACTGCGCTGGCTAAGCCTTTTAGTGTGCCCTAAATCCTTGCCGCATAAAAGTGAACCTAAATAGTATTTACAGATCTTTTTCATATAAAGTGCAAAACAGCATTCCATTTATAATCTTATTATAGCACTTTGTAATACGCATACCAATGCAGAGCAGATAACACATTTACTTTAGAAATGAGCTTAATTAGATTATATAGATCATAGTTGAATTAGACTGAGTGACCTTTTGCTAGCATTCTCCAATAACTCAAGAAAATTTTAGTGCTCGGCTGCCTTCTCTCATTTAATCTAACTGATCACTTTCTGGCATGAGTCTCTAAATTCTTCAGAATACTTCACAGTTTGAAATTCATATGAAGGCTTTATTCCTCAGCAGAAAGGAATTTTAGTATTGAACACTGAGAGCTCTGGTGAATGCTATCTACACACACATGAGATAAGAAGAAGAAGTCCATAAAACCCAAACTGAGGGATGATAGGAGCATGGTTTATAATGAAAGTTATCATTTTTTATCATTATTTTTGAGGATGTACTTCCAACTTCACATAACTTAAATATATTTTATAGTACATGTTATACATTCTATGCCTAAAATTCCACTCACTGTCTAAGAAATTTCATATCATATTATTAAATGTCTTCTAGTTATTTAGTCACTAAAATTCTTGCTTATCAAATATACATGATTACATATATTAAAGACGTGGGAGTCATGGCAGTAACAGTAGAAGCACAGGCCAGTTCTGCAGAGTAAAACTCAACTCATTAAGTAACATTGACTGTATAGAGAGCTCCTTGTAACCTTAACTTGTCCTTACTTTTCATTTCTGGGCCTTCCCAATAAGCAGAAACCTATCGAACTTTTATACATGACGCTCCTGTATTTCAAAGCTGACATTTTTTGTCTCTGTTCTCTAAGGTCACAGATGTTTAGATACATACAACTTACCTACCATCCTTTCTATCTTTTCCCCATGAAATTCCAAAACTTAACTCAAAGACCAAATTTTGGGGCTACCCTTAAGGATATACATTGTTTGCTCTACCTCTCTTATTATAAATTCCATCTGAGGAAATATGTTCATTACTCAGAAAATAATTGAGTTATTATATTTGCTAACTCACTGTTACCTTTTGTAAAAGGGAAAAAAGAATCTCATTTGTTTGGATTAACCATATCATAGCTATAGGTTTGTAGGAAATGTTACATGTCTGTGTTCAATTAAAAAATTTACTTAATATAAAGGAAGAATCTGGTCTTTTCAGATTTACAAATCATGTAATGATTATTCATGCATATATATGTATATATATTATATATTAAGTGAAATTATATATCAATAAGCATATCATGTACAAGGGAACTCGTATTTTATAATGCACAAAATACAAATATAACTCATCATGCTATGTTTTAAACATTTTTCTCCCATCCCTCAAATTCTCCCAAATAGTCACTGAACCTGGAAGCTACTGTCACTCCACATCTTCACTATTTTACTAAAGCTACTTTAAGAGCTCCTGTGAGCTGCTATTAACTAATTTCCCTGATTTGACTCTTGTCTGGTCTAATTAAGTCTCTACTTTGCATCTAGAATGATAGGTTTCAAAATGCCCTCTAACTTTTAAATATCTACTGCATTCCCATTGCCCCTAAGTAAAGTTATAATGGTTAAATACAACTCTATACTCAAAAACGTTATTTCTCATAAAGACCATTTTGTGCCTGCTTATTTTAAGTGGCTTTTATTATGTGCTGATTCAGCAGTGCAAACACTAAAACATCTTCTATCAATCAGTTCAAGTTTTTACCTCCAAGATTGTAGTTGCGCTATTCCTGTGTAACACTATCAATAACCTCTAATGACCAAATTTATTTTATTATTTGATTTTGAAAAAACTATAAACGATTTATTTTCTTTCCTAGTTCAACCTTTTCTTTTTCTCATTGAGATGGACATCTATTCCCCATGCAGTTCGCTGCTGAATAATTAGATTGTGTACACAGGTAACAAAGAGAGGACTGAAGGACCGAACTGGGTGATGCTTATGAATCACTGATCTCTGAATAGTGATGCCATAATTAGAACATAATATTCCCCTCAATTATATGTACATCATTATTGAAACATCAAAGAATTACATAAATATAGTAATCTTTTACAGTATGACTATTTTAAATGTTCTGTTTGTAATAATATCACAAAGGTTTTGCATACTTCACTATATTTTAATATTTTAAAGTTTTTAAATACTTGTGTGACTCACATCGTCCTTAGCAGCTGCATCACTGCACAATTTCAACTTTCTGTTTCTCTCCTACAGTATTTCTTTTCTTTGTTTGATTGTAACATAGTTTTTCTGTCTGGATTTTAACATGTCTTCTTTGTTATCTTTCCAAATTTCTAACCTCAGTGCATTTACCAGCACTCATGACTATATTACTGTTACATTTATTTTGAAAACAGCTTGTCTAACTTTGTGTTTTTACATTTATGAACATAACTGTTAATACCTTGCAGTGGAGCATGATTTAGTTAATGGACTTTTATCTCTGTCTGGCCAGATTGAAAAAAAAATCAACTTCTCTTAAATTTCTTTCTCCTTACAGATTTTTCTGTTGCTTTTATTGATATGTCTACGCTAAAAATCTTGGCTTCACCTTTAAATCAATATTCCTGAGTTTGTCTCTGCTTGCTGTATTTGCTCTTCACATTTTCTTCTGAATCTTTCTCAGAGTTGTCCTCTCTATTTCTCTCCCCATGGCCTTCACTGTAACCTCTTAATTCACACTTAAATAACTATATACCTTCTCTATCTCACTCCCTCCAGTTCTCTCTGTGATCCAGCACAGCCAGTTTATATTTTTGAAAGTCTCTTTAAAAATCATTTTCATTTCCACACAAGGACCTGGAGTGGTCTCAGAATGGCTCATAATAATGTTAAATGCCACACACACACACACACACACACACACACACACACACACACACGGACATGGACACGGACACAGACACAAACAGAGTCAAATACATGTACCTTGAACATATACTCCCACATTTATGGAAAAAACCTCTAAGGTCATATTATTTTTATTAACCTTTTTATCAAATTAAAATATATTAATTTACTTCTCAATCCTATTTAATGTCTTATTAGTGCAACTTCAACATTCTCCCACTAGCCATATGAGCTACATCATCAGTAGACCATCATCGAATTAATTTTCTTTTATCTACATTTATTTATGTATTTTTTATAAATTTAGGATGGTCTACAGGATGTACAGGGTCTGTCTACATAAACTGGATTCATAGTGCGTCTTCAGTTTTCAGCCTCCCAAGCACTGGAATTGCAGATGTGCACTACCACACCCAGTCTCAATTGCTCTCTCAGTGGGCCCTGCGGGTGGGGGCAGTACACTATTCTGGGATCGAACTCCAGCCACTGCACTCTGCTGAAGCAGATGCTTTATTCCACTGAGCTATCTGTCAGGCCCCTTTTTGTCCATATGGAAACCATCTGTTCTTCAGATTTCATATTACTTCATATCTGTTATGGTTTATGTCTAGTTGTTCCCCCAAAGCCTCATGGAGTCATTGGGCGGGAACTGCCAGAGTTTGAGACTTGATCCATGATCCCTGGGATTATGGGTTTTAGTACTGATGGGATTATGGGTGGAAGTACTTCTGGGATTATGGGTGTAGTCTACGGCGGGAGCTAAGGCAGAGAGCCTGAATGTAATATAAAGAGAGACAGAGAGACAAACTGGAGCTCTAGCTGTTGCTGTTGCTCTGCTGCCGTGTTGGTTGGCTACCTCTGCCACCATTTTGTTGCTGTTCTGCCGCCAGGAACTGGATGCTCTCTGCTCTGTTCCACTCAGCCTTGGGCCAGCCGAATATGGACTGAAACCTCCACAAACTGTGAGCTAAATAAACCTTTCCTTCCTTCATTTTGAGTGTTGGGTATTTGTTCCAGCAAAGAGCAAAAAGTAACTAATACAATATCTTATATTATGAATATTGTTGCTTAAATATTTATATCTTATGTTCTTAAAATATATTACTCAATCTCATCAAGAAAATACAACCTAAGATATTTTTAAGATATATTTGAAAATTAAAGTTAGAAAGTCTAATTAAAGTCTAAAAGTAGGCAATGAAATAAGCAAAATACACAAAAAGTAACAATGTATGAATATGTATGTCCATGTATTCAATTTATAGCCATCCTATCATACTTGCACTAAAGTAAGGATTGCTCCAACTCAAAAGTGGCAAATATTCTTTTTA
>PVJA010046746.1:0-14976 GCA_004027025.1 Myocastor coypus
AAAAAAAAAATAAAAGGGTTAATGTTTAATTGTTTGATCAATCTTATATACCTATATGTATTAATCTAAACTGATCTGGTGATGAAAATATGTAATATAACCATTGTTAAGTTTAAACAATAAAAATATTAAATTTTAAAAAAAAGAGTTTGAAAATAATTTTAAGGGAGATGAATCTGCTATTTTTTTTTTTTTTTTTTTTTTTCCCCACAGTGCTCTGACCTATTCTGGAATCCACCTGTTAAAATGTTTTATAGTAAATATAACAACAAATCTTAATGGTCACAACTTCAGTTGACATTTCAAAATTCTTCATGCCGATTGGAGTTAAACACCTGGAGGAATTTCAGCATTATTTTAAATGCTGTTTCTAAAGTTTGCACAGGGATCACTTAAGGTTTAAGATCTGTATCTTATCAAAGCAAGATGAATTTGTGCCTAGAAGGGGGTGTGACTGAGTTATGCTGATCACTTAACACATACTTGTTGGTTTTTCTGTTTTAATAAACATACAAGAGCGCACAGAAATGAAAACAAAACCTATTATGACTGTGTAGAGAAAGGTCATGTTACTTATTGGACATTTAGCTTGAAACTGTCTACCATGTATTTTTTAATATTAAAATAGGCAAGTAAAAAGCTGTTTATGTTAAACAGACAGGTAAGTTGGAAGAATAAAAGCTCTTGTGTATGCCTGTAATTAATCTCTTTGAGTCCTTAAATATTCAAAGAATTATTCTTGATATAATTTGGTGGTCTATGACTCAACAAACTGGTTATTTGTTGTCAAGATACCATTCATTTCATACTGCTTTCAGATAAACACAAGATTTAACCAGGAAGATCAGAAATGGGAAGACCAAAAAATTTAAAGGAGATCACATGTACTATAGTTTTAAACAACCTGAGTACCTAATGCTATGTTTATCCTTTATCCAAGATGCTTGAGACCAAAGCGTTTCAAATTTTGGAATATCAGCATAGGCTTCACTGATTGAGCATCCCAAATCTAAAACTCTGATATCAGAAGTGTTCCAAAATCTAACCTTTTGAACAGTTTGTGCTCGGAAAGTTTCAGATTTTAGATCTGGAGATTACAAACTACTGAGAACAGGATGTTTGACAATGCTTTAGGAGAGAAGCTGAAACACTTCATGTTAACTCTGGATTTTGCATCACTTGCATCAAAATCACCTGAGCTTTTTAGCATAAATATGGAGACTTTTAGATTCATTTCCTAGTCCATATTTACCAATCTCTGGGAAGAAGCTAGGAATGTTTTTTAAAACAACTGACCAGTTGACTGTACACGAGCTGAAGAACCACTGGGATAGATTAGTGGGAAAATACAAAAAGCAGGCAGAAAGGGTAAAGGCTTGTAAAACTTCCAAAGAAAAGGATGCTGTAAGAGTACTGCTTTCTGTAAGTATAAAATTTAAGACAACTTATGGAAACTTATGTAACTCTACTACAGTTAGAACAGTTAAAATATATGTCAAACTTTATGTCGTTAGGAAACATTCAATATGTCTTGATATAAGGGAAAAAATTGAGAAAAAGTGGTTGTAACCAGTCTCTGGTAATATAATTAGTAGCAAATCTTGAGTTCTTGTGATGATGGTACCCATCAGAAGCTATAAACACTGACATTCCCAAGTGGACCTTCCTGGTGGAGCCAATGAAGCAGAGCCACTCTCTGGGGTGTCTCCTTGCTACTCCCCCACCTCACTTCCTGTCTAAGGCACAGAGGCTCTTGGCAAACTCGATTAGTTCCTAATTCACCGATAAATTACAAAATTACTCAGTTTTTTAGGAACCTACCAGTCTCAGTTAAGGAATTACATCTATTTCTCAAAGACATTCTCTGACACAGTCAAAGCCAAATGAAAAGACACAAAGCTACCACAAATGTTTTTATTCAGCTGAAATGAACTCTGGGATATTGCATGGAAGCAGCTCCTCTCTGAGCCTAAGCAGTAGTATTTCAAAATCTCAGAAACTCCACTTAAAACACAACCATGGACCAGTTTATTAACTGCTTAAACATCTCACATGTGAACATCTATACTCCCATTAAAGCAAAAATGTCATCAATGTCATCTGTCTCTTTAACAGGTTCTGATGTATTTTGTCTGTTTATGTGCATCTTTGTCCATGAATTAGTTTGACTTTCACTGCTTCCTGTAAGACTTCCATGAATCTGATTCTCCTTAATTGGTATGGCTGGATTTGAAAGTCCTATATGCAGTAGCTGCTTACTGTTAGGGTAGTGATTGGTTCTCTGAATTGTGCAGTGTGAGAGACCCCACTTAGCACTGTTGTCCATAGCACTCTTCAGAGATTCTTGAGGGAGCTGCTGAATTTCCTTTAAAAGAGTTGACTGCCACTTTCTCTGTGGTTTCCTTTTTCTTAGTGAAAATTTATTCTGTGAACTTCTTTGTCTCAGTTGACGCTTTGAAGTTTTGATACCTGAGCCATGAAGAAGGCAGTTGCAAACAGATGTTTTTATGCATTCTAGTTTCTTTGGCAAACTAAAGGACAGAGAAGAAAAAACCCAGGTTTATTACAATGCTAAAAAAATTGTCCATCACTGTTGTACCTGGTTTTTTACCAACTTGCAACAGAAAATACACAATTTACAGGTCATGTGCCTATGTATAATTCTAGGATCATAACAAAAAATAAGGAAATAGCTTCACACAAAATCTGTATTCTCAGACCATAACTTCCTGCTGATTCAGGTTGAAGGCAGAAGTGCCTCCATTTTGCCCTCACAGTTAAATAAACAACTTCTTAAGACACTGCCATATTTCAGGACTAGTTTTCCCTCATACCAGATAATCTATTCATAATGTAACAGACATGGGGAAGTAGAAAAAGTAGAAAAGGAGAAGTAACACAAATTTTAAAAACTCAGTATATAATAATCCATTTCTTGATATGTAATTTGTTGTGGCAGGAATGAACAAGGAAAACAGTATCAGTGAAGAGGAAATTTATAAAACAGTAAGAAAGGTCAGGGATATGGCTCAGTGGCACAGTGCCTGCCTAGCAAGTGCAAGGTCCCTATGCTAAAAAATATAAAATGCATTTGGAGGCTTGGGATTTGACTCAGCAGTAGAACACTTGCCTAGCAAGCTAGAAGCCCTGGGTTTGGTCTTTGGTACCAAAAACAAAAAATAAACCTTACCTAAAAAAATAAATAAATAAGAGCCTGCTTAGGCAGAGCGCAGCAGCCAGGGTTCACTCACCTATGTGTTGTGCCATGCCAGTCCCAGCCCCAGCCCTACCCCCCAGAACCCATTGAGACAGTGACTAAGACTAGGTGTGGTGGTGCATGTCAATAATCCCTGGGCTTAGGAGGCTGAAAACAGGAGAATCATTACAAATCCAATCTACATAGTAAGACTCTAGACCCTGTACCACGTACATTCATTAAATAAATAAACCTTTCTTAGAAAACAATGAACCTCTCCTAAAACAGTACAAACACAGGGCTTATGGCATAGACAAATGGACAGCTTTCAGCTGCAGTGTGATTCATATGTTATATTTAAGTGTAGCAAACTCAAACAGCTGATTGTTTTAGGTATTTTTTCGTACGTAGAGTGTACGAGCACATGGTTCACTGGTGTCATGCTGAAGCTGCCTCACTTCATGAGTGTAATTTTAAGATTAATGTAGGTCTATGCTCCCTATCACTTCCCTCCCTTTTTAAAAAATAAAAATCTGACAAGGCCCATTATACTGAAGCAACACATAATCTCAGTTTCCAAACCATCTTTCTGTCTTATTATAAACAGTGACTTTTAAGTGGGGAGAAGGTAAGTGTGTGCATCTGAACTGAAATGGAAAGAGAATGAATGAATATAGGAAATCACAGGACTTGAGTTTTAGATCTCCAAATACCCTGAAAAAAATCTACCATTTGTCATCTACAAAATAGGAACACTGTCTACCTCACAGGGTTATTGTACACATTAAATACACTGTAGCTATACTACAAAAAATATTAATGTAAAAACACGATGTTTTGGGAGGTATGGACTAATGATATTATCAATAAACAAGTTTTTTACGCCTTCACTGACTTAATCATTTTGCCTTATCTACCCTTGAACAAATGCCTAAATTTCCAGCCCCAAAATAAGTCCCTTTTAGGTGCTTATAGGCTTGCAGGGGATCACAATGTGAGAAACCCTCCAGAGATTTATCCCTTAGCTGTATGCAACAGCTTTTCCTACAGAAAAATTTATTTTTCTAAAATAAAAATGTATTTTTCATAGGCTTTAAAAAACTATGAAATCAAATTTTTGATAGTTATATTGGCTCATGCACAAGAACCAGATAAAGCCCTACCAATAAGAGATTATGGTACATACACAGAATAGTGTGATGAACGCACAGAAAAGTTGATTCAAACAAATGACTGCCTTAGAAACAGGGAAATAAGGATGTTCACATTTACCTCTGAAATTATTACCATTGCCATCCATTACTTTTTCAATAAAAATATAAAGCCCTGCATGGAATGCTTCATGCTCACAACCCTAAACATGCTTAAATTTAAGAATCACAAGAAAAGGAAGATGTCTGTACATGAAACGTTTAGCTTCTACAAACATCAAAGCTAAGATTGGTCCTGGTAGCACAGCATAGGCCTGCATCTCCGATGATGTGGTATAGAACAGCCACCTCTCCTACTAGAGCAAGAGCTTCCTAAGGACTAAGTCTTTCTCACAGGTGTATCTCCAGGCTTAGTACACCACAACATTCTTACTGCTTCCTGAATAAACAAATGGGACTGATAAAGAGTATACATGAAGTCCAATTCACCTGAACTTACTTTTTCTCAAGGATTATCTTTGTCCACAAAACAGTATCAACAGATGCAATAACACTTTTAATAGATCTCACATTAGTACCTAAAGCATGCTGGACATCTTTTTTTTAAAGAAACGTGAATATTTATACAATTTTTGTAATATACTTACCTATCACCAAGAGCTTCTACATGTTTAAGCCGGTTACTTTTAAGAAGTTTATTACCCAGAAAGGTGGCCTGAGCCTTGAGTTTTTTTGTTCTGCACCACAAAATTGCCATCTGAATTTCTTCAGAAAGTTGTATAAAAGTTTTGGCTTCTCGGAATCTTTGCACAAAACTTTTGGCATGGAGAGATCCTATCATTTGCTGAGTGGTTTTGGGTGTTTTCTTTAATTTGGATTGAGAACATTTAGATTCAAAGCTGGTCTCCTAAAATGTGAAAAGGTAAAAAAATATATTGACTTCTTCTAACTTGAAAATATACTAAGAAGAAAATCTAACTAAATCAAAATTCCAAAATACTGTTTTGTTTTGTTTTTTCTCAGGACTGAGGTTCAAACTCATTACCTTGCACTTGCCAGGCAGGCATTTGTGCCTCGGAGCTATCTCCCCAGCCCCCAAAATACTATTTTTATTTATTTTATTTGTTTATTCACTCATTTTTATGGCCGGCTCAGCCTGCCCTGAGGGCAGGGCTGGCACAGCATGTGGTGCCGGGGATTGAACCGCGGTCCCTGAAGCCGCCCAAGCTTGCCTAAGCTTTCCCAAGCAGGCGCTTTAGACCACTGAGCCATCCCGCCAGGCCCCCCAAAATACTATTTTTAAAGAGAAAATTTTTCACTTAGTAAGACTTTTTCAGTTGTTGCACTTAAAAAAGCTTCATTTTATATTCCCTGCTCCTAACACAACTTGGTTTCCCCTCACTCCTCCTGCATTCCATACTAAGACAAAACCTATCCACTACCAAATTAAATGGACACAGGAAACACAATATCCACACGTGCATGTCCACACATAAGAATAAAATTCCACATGATTAAATTCCACATGCTCAAAGCCCAATGGCAGGAGGAAAGAAAAACAATGGACATCACTTGACTGTTAGATTTGTTAGTTGATTCTGTCCTGAATAATCTTCCTCAATCATGGGTCAAATGTTACTGAGGACACCAAAAAGAGAGTTTGTAGGGCCTTACAAAGTGTTCAGCAGAGTAAGCCCATTAGTTAACAATTTATTAAACATGATAAGAAAGCTTACCTGAGCAGGACTTCTAATTCTATTAAAATGATTTCCAACAAGTCACCTTTATTCAATCTTCTCTTTCTGTATCAAGTTAGTATTTTACTAGCTTAGTATTTATTTATAAAAATATGCAACCTATCAAGTCTGCTTCTATTTTGCAATCAAAGTTTATCTTCTTTCCAAATTTCTCACACCCAAAGGAATTTATAGTCCATCAACATTTTATTTGGTGATGATAAAAGAAGTTTGCCCTAAAAGCAAACAGCATGTTGGTGCCAAGTGCTAAAACTACTGAAGTGATTACTCTTGAATAAGAGGGATGCTGGCCAACCAGCTTCAAAAATAGTTTCAAAGGTAACAAAGCACCGTGTTCTCCCTGAGACACAGAACTGAAAAACTACTTTAGAGACTTACATAATGATAAACAGTACAACTAAAACCAAATGGCTTATAATGTGCGTTTGGTACAAGCTTATCAGCCTTGCTATGCCATAATTTTCTCAAATGAAATATGAAAACAGTAACAATTGCATGTATCTCACAGGCTTTTCTGAGGATTATAAATTAATCCATACAAGCATTTGGAGCAATATGAACCACAGAAAATATTACCTATTACTATTATTCTTGCCTCTGAATTCATGAATTGGGCAGGATCAAGACATAGCCTGGAAGGCTGGGTATGGTGGCACATGCCTGTAATCCCAGCACTTGGGAGGCTGAGGCAGGAGGACCTGTGTGAGTTTGAGACCAGTCTGGGCTACAAAATGAGCTCAAGGCCAGCCTGAATTGTATAGCGAGACCCTGTCTCAAAAAGACCAAAAAAAAAAAGAGAGACATAGGCTAGAGTCTATAAAAGGTTCAAGAATGAAGTAGAAGTACTCTTTAGAAATGACCAAGAGAGCCATCATAGGAGCTTTGCCTCTGTACAACCCTTCTTCCCCCTGGAAACTTTGCAAAAGACAGTCTAAGTTCAGACAGCTTTAGTACCCCAGTGAGACCTGCCCTGCCTGGCCCACTGAAATAGGGGCTTTGCTGAGCTGTGCTCCACCCCACTTCAAGGGAGTCTTGGTGAGCCCTACCCTGCCCCCACCGTCAAAAGAGCCTTACAGAGTTTCAGCCTGCCTCCTATCATCTTTGGAGCCTTCCTGAGCTGCAGCTCAGCCAATACACACTGTCTTGGAAGCCACACTGAACCATGGACAGCAGGAGCTTTGATAAGCCTAACTTGCCCCGCAACTGTTTCGGAAGCCTTGCTAACTCACGTGGGTTCCTCCTATGGAGGGTCCCTGCTGAGCCTAGGGGGAATACTGGGAGCTTCAAAATTGTCAAAAGGAAGGAGCAAAAGGCAATCTAAGATCTCCAGCCGACCCAAAACATGTCCAGGAGATAAGGACTCAGAAGACACCTAAAATTTCTGAAATGATAGCAACTGAAATAAAGAAACAACTCTTATCAGGCTAGTGAAAAAATCAGATCAGAAAATCTCTCAGGTAAAAAAAGAAATGACAACAATCACAAAAGAATTTCTCAGTGCATCTAAAAAAGACATAGATAAAAAATGTAGAATAGAAAAATTGCCAAGGAGATAGTTCAGTAGAATAAGCACTTGCCTGGCAAGCACAAGGGCCTGAGTTCAATCCCTGGTTCCACACACAAAAAAAAGTTTAAAGGGCTGCCGAGATAGCTCAGCAGTCTAAGGCGCCTGCTTAGGCAAGCTTAGGCAACCACAGGGACCGCAGTATGACCCCTGGCCAGCCCCACCCCAATGGCAGGCTAAGCCTAAAAAAATTTTTTAAAAATCATGGAAACATTGAATAAACAATACAGAAAAAAATTAAAATGCATGAATCGGATTCAAACAGATACCCAAAAATTAAGAATTAAATTGAAAACTGGTAAAACCTCTTTTTTTTCCCTTTTTTTTTTTTTTTTTTGGTGGAACCGGAGATTGAACCCAGACCCTTGCACTTGCCAGGCAAGCACTTAGTCTACTGAACTATCTCCCCAGCCTCTAATAAAACATTTTGAATGAAACTGAAGATAGACTTTTAGAATTTGAAAAGAGCTTTGCTGCTAGAGATAGCAAAAGGAAGGATCTCATTTCAAGGGTTTTTTTTAAGTTGTTGGTACCAGGAATCAAATTCATGCTTGCAAGGCAGGCACTATGCCACTGAGCTATATTCCCAGAAATGTCTTAAAAATAATAAGGAACAAGGAAATAAAAATTCAACAGCTACAAAATGATGCAAAGAAAAACAATATAAAACTTATGGCTGTCAACAAAACAGCAGGAGTAAACACAAATGACATAAGACTATTTGGAGAAGTAGTAGCAGAAAATCTCCCTAGCATGGAAAGACAACCTAACACACAATTAAGTGAGGCATAAACAATTCCAATTAGCCATAATCAAAATAAATCTATACCCAGACATATTAATCAAGATTTCAGAAATTTATCAAAAGAACAGAATATTGGAAGCTGGTAGAGAAAAGAAACAGATCACCTATAATAGAAAGCCCATTAGAATCACCATAGATTTCTCAACACAAACCATCAGGAAGAGCTTGGAGTTAAGTATCTCAGATCTTGAAAGAAAACAATTTCCAACTCAGATTGATGTATCTAGAAAAACTATCAAATTTAATGGAGATATAAATTCCTTCCATAACAAAGAACAACTGAAGAAATTTGTGACCACCAAATCAACCCTACAAAGAGTACTGACAAATATTCTAGAAAGAGACAAGGGCCAGGAGATAGCTCAGTAGAGCTATCTACTTGCCTGGCAAGTGCAGGGTCCTGAGTTCAATCCCTGGTACCGTAAAAAAGAAGAGAGAGAGAGAGAGAGGGAGAGAGAGAGAGACAGAACCACAACTTCAAGAACAATAATAGAAAAGAACCAATGAGCAGAGCAAGCAATTAAATAGGAAAAGTGGGGAACCTACAGCAGGAAAGTAACATGACAAAGGCAAGGCAATACATCAATTATAATCATCAATGTAAAGGGCCTCAATTCAACAACCAATAGAAGGAAATTAGCATAGTGGTTCAATAAAATTCAACAATACGCTGTATACAAGAAACACATTTAACTCAAAATGAAATTCACAGATTGGAAGTCAAAGGATGGAAAAAAATACACCATGCAGCAAGAAGCAAGAAAAAAAGCAGGGGTAGCTATTCGCATTGCTGACAATGTCAGCTTCAAACCAAGCATGAATAAAAGACATAAAGGTCACTACATACTTATTAAAAACTGCAAGAAATAATAATCATAAATATATATGCACCAATGTAAGACCACCCAACTACATAAGACTTTTTGTTTGTTTTATGGCCGGCTCACCTGCCCTGAGGGTGGGGCTGGCGCAGCATGTAGTACCAGGAATCAAACCATGGTCCCTGCGGTTGCTTAAGCTTGCCTAAGCAAGCGCTTTAGACCACTGAGCCATCTCGCTGGCACCTACATAAGTCAAATTTTAACGGACATGAAAAATCAAATTAGCAATAATAAGAGCTAATGAGATAGCTCAGTGGACTAAGTGCCTTCTTAGGCAAGCACAGGGACCAGGGTTCAATCCCTGGAACCACATGCAGTGTGGGAAATCTAAGCTGGGCATGGTGGCACATGCCTGCAATTCCAGCACTGGGGAGGCTGCAAACAGGGGGATCACTATGAGTTTGAGCTGAGTAGTGAGACCCTGTATCAAATATATTAAAAAACTAGCAATGACACAACTGTAACAGGGGACTTCAACATACCAGTCACAAAGCAATAGATCAATTAAATGAAAATTTAGCAAAGAAATAACAGAACTAAACCAAACTTGTGATGAAATGGACTTGGTAGAACTTTATTATAGGTGTTCCACCCCCAACAATAACAGAATACACATTCTTTTCAGCTGCACATGTGACATTCTCCAAAACAGACCATACACTACCACATAGACCATTCAGATAATCAAAGGAACTGAAATTATCCCATGTATGCTACTTCACAGTGCAATGACACTGAAAATTATTGACAAAAGAAGTCACAAAAACTCAACAAATACATGAAATTAAATAACATCCTTCTGAAAAATTAATGGATCACAGATGAAATTAAAGAAGAAATTAAACAATATTTATAATCGACCAAAATTACAGAACCTGTGGGATGCCATGAAAGCGGTCTTATGATAGAAACTTACAGTGGTAAATTTTCACATAAGGAAAACAAAATGAAACCAAGTAAACAATCTTATAGTGCACCTCAAGCTCCTGGAAAAAGAAGGGCGAGTAAAGCCCAAAGCCCAAAGGGAAGAAATTATAAAGTTAGAGTAGAAACACAATGGAGAAGAAAAGAAACAATATAAAGAATCAAAAAATCAAAGATTGGGCTCTTTGAAAGAATAAATAAAACTGATCAATGCCTATCCAACATTATCAAAAAAGGAAAGAAAAAATCAAATTCATGCAATGAAGAATGAAAAGGGCAAAAATTACATACCACATAAAAATTCAGATCATTAATACCTACTTTGAAATCTTTACTTTCTCACAGAATACATAACGCAGAAGAATTGGACAATTCCTAGGTACATATAAATTACCAAAGCTGCATCAAGAAGAAACAAAAGTCCTAAATAACCCAGTATCAATGAATGCAACTGAAAATGCAAGCAAAAGCCAACAAAAAATGTTGAGGTCCTGAGGAACTCACAACTGAATTCTATATCAAACTTGGAGAAGATTTAATCCCAATACTACTCAAACTCTTCAATGAAATTGAAAGGGAAGCAATTGTCCCAAACTCATTCCTGGAGGCAAGTATTATTCTGATACCAAAACCAGAGAAAGACCTAACCAAAAAAAAGAACTACAGAGCAATCTCCCTAATGGACATAGATGAAAAAAGACCTCAATAAAATACTAAGAAACAAAATACTGCAAATCATCAAAAAGAGTATACATCACAATCAAGTGAGATTCACTGAAGGAATGCAAGGATGGCTCAACATACATAAATTAATAAATGAAATACACTACATCAACACATGCAAAGACAAAAGTCACATAATCACCTCAATAGATGCAGAAAAAGCTTCTGACAACAAACAATACTCATTCAAAAAAAAACTTCAAAAAATCAGAATAGATGGACTTTACCTCAGCCTGATAAAAACCATTGATGACAAACCAACAGCCACATCATACTAAATGGCAAAAACTGAAAGCTTTCATTTTAAAACAGGAATAAGACAAGGACATCTACCATCACTACTCCTACTCATTGAAGTTCTAGAAACATTACCCAGAGCAATTAGACAAGAGAAAAAATAAAAGGAATAATAATTAGAAAGGAAGAAGAGAAATTATTATCTACAGATGACATGATATGCTACATAGAAGTCTTGCAAAACTCCAAGAAAAAAAAAAAAAAAAAAAAAAACTTCACCAAGAACTTGTAGATTTAATAGCCAAATCCAGTAATGTAGCAGAATACAAAGTTAACTCTCAAAAATCAATAGCATTTCTGTATACCAACAATGACTTCACTAATAGAGAAATTATGGAAACCGTACCTTTTACAGTAACATCCAAAACTGAAATACTTAGGAATCAATTTAAAAAGGATGAAAAGATTTTTTTTTTTTTTTTTTTTTTTTGGGACCAGGGTTTGAACTCACAACCTTGCACTTGCCCAGCAGGCACTTGTGCCTCGGAGCTATCTCCCCAGCCCCAGGATGAAAAGATTTATACAGTAAAAATTATAGTTCTCTGAAAAAAGAAATCAGAGATGATTTCAATAAGTGGAAAGATATTCTTTGCTCATGGATAGGAAGAACCAACATTTGTGAAAATGGCCATATTCCCAAAATTGTTACACAGATTCAATTCAATCCCAATTAAAATACCTTTAGTATACCTCACAGGTATGCAAAGAACATTCATCCTTAAAATTCATCTGAAAGCCAAAGAAACCTAGAATAGCAAAAGCAATCCTGCACAACAAAGAAAAAGCAAGAATCATCACAGTTACTGACTTGAAATTATACTACAAAGCTAATGTGACAAAATCAGCATGGTACTGGCAAAACAAAAACAAAAACCACTAAGGATCAATGGAATAGGTAAGATGCAGACACAACTACACACACACTTAGCTACCTTATCTTTGACAAAGGTCAAACATGTTCACTGGAAGAAAGATAGACTCTTTAGTAAATGGTGCTGGAAAAACTGGTTCTTCTTATACTGATGACTAAAATTAGACACATATTTATCACCATGCACTAAAGTCAAAATGCATCAAAGATTTAAATATTGAAACAGAAATACTAAATTTACTGGAGGAGAGAGTAAGTAGAGACTTCATAAACAAAAGCTAAGCTGCATGAGAAATACTAAAAAGAATCAACAAGTAGGATCTCATCATTTTGTTTTTCGGAACCAGGAATCAAACTTAGGATGTTGTACTTTCTAGGCAGACACTTATGCCACTTAGCTATCTCTCCAGCTTGGATCTAAACTTTTAAAAAATTTCCCATCTGACAAAAGAAATCACTATCAAAGTAAAAGGAAAACCCACAGATTAAGAAAAAGTTTTAGCTGACTGTCCCTCAGACAAAGGACTTCTATCTAGAACATACAAATAATTAAAATTCAGACCCCCAAATTCAATGACCCAATCCAAAAATGGGCATCTGAGATAAATACAGACTTCTCAGATGAAGAAATACAAATGGATGGGGCTAGGGAGATAGCTCCGTTGCACAAGTGCCTGCCTGGAAAGTGCAAGGTCGTGAGTTCAAACCCTGGTCCCTCAAATAAAAGAGAAAAAAAAAAAAGACGTGGCAAATAAATATGTGAAAAAAAGTTCAACATCACTGCTAATTCAAGAAATGAAAATTAAAATAACACTGAGATTCTATCTCACCTCAGATAGAATGGCTAACATCAAGAAATCAACCATAACAAATGCTGGAGGTGCTGTGGGAAAAAGGAACCCTTCTCCACTGTTGGTGAGAGTGTACATTGGTATGGAGATTCCTCAAAAAGCTCAGATTCAACCCAGATATTCCCCTCCTGGGTATTTTTCCAAAAAAAATTGTAAGCAGGGGCTGGGGAGATAGCTCCGAGGCACAAATGCTTGCATAGCAAGTGCCAGGTCATGAGTTTGAACCCTGGTCCCACAAAAAAAAAAATAAATAAAAATAAATTGAAAGCATCATACCACAGCAATGTATGTGCATTCATGTTTATTGCAGCACAATTTTTCACAGCCAAATATTGGAAACAACCCAAATACCCATCAACTAAGGAATGGATAAAAAAGATGTAGTACTTTTATACAACAGAGTATTACTGTGTAATATATATTATATACATAAAAGATAAGTGAGGTTTCTATAAGTAAGTGGATGCAACTAGAGACCATACTAATAAGTGAGTAAATCAGACCCCCATCCTGCCTCACTAGAATAAGAACCTGAAAGAGTAAATAAAATCTGAAAAGTAGAATAGATACTGTGCAAGGGAAAGATCTGTTCAAAGAAAGGAAAAATTGGGATGAGGAAAAAGACAAAAGAAAGGAGGAGAAAAAACTGTATTCATGTATATATACAGGATGGCCTGGATAATTGTACTGCTAATTTCTACTTGTCTACTAAAAGAAGTAGTTAATGCTTAAGTTTTTTTCTTCTCCATTTTAATTTCTTGTAACTTTTTAAAAACCAATTTTACATGCTTTTATCTGGGAATCTAAACAACTAATTTGAAGTTAACACTATGCAATATAACAACCATTGCTGAATTCTATTTTGTTTAGTAAAGCTCTGGATCTTTCCTAATTTTTTTACTATTTTTTTATTCTCTTTTAAAAAAAGAAGAAGAAAAGAAATGATTAGGATTTCTTAAGTAGAATGGAAAAACTAACCCAAAAAGGAAGCCAAACATTTTGTGAAGACAAACTGTCAAGTCATGACTGGGTGACAAAAGAGGGACACCGACTTATTTATCAACTGTTAGTTTCAGAATAAAGAGAATTTAGACACTAATAAGTCTCATGTTAAAGCTTAAGCTTCAATTAAAAAAGTCTCGTGATAACTGAAGATGAAAAAATGCTAACAATTGCTAATAAAATAACATCTAACAACAATAAATGTTTATCACATATTCTAAACTCAGTTGAACAGTTTATATGCATTAAAACTAACGCAACCCAGGGTCAGCAAGATAGATCAGCAAACTAAGCACCTGCTTAGGCAAGCACAAGGACCAGGTTCAATCCCCACCACCACATGCCACACCAACCACACCCCCAGGTGCACTGAGTCAAGTCCAAGCTGCATGATGCATTAAAAAAAAAACAAAAAACTAACCCAATCCTATACAGTATATGCTATTACTACAGAATAATGTATATGTCAAAGAGCTTACAAGTCACCCAGCTCTATAAGTCAGAGCCAAATTCAAACTATCTAACTATAAATCTCAAACTCTTAACTGCAATACAATCCATATTTATGATGGAATTTATGGTCACTTTAAAAGGTTAAAGAAACTCCTAAAATATTCTTGAAGGTATTCTAGTAATTGAATTAACTGGATACACTTAAAATATCCCTTGTCTCTATGCATTCAAGAGTACACACCAACATAGGGTGGTGACATACTCTTGTAGCTCAGTTGCTCCAGTGGCTGGGCCAGGGGGATCACAAATTTAAACCCAGCCTGGGCCTAGCAAATCTCTGTCTAAATAAAAACCGTTGGGGATATAGCCCCTCATTTCCTGGATTTAATCCCCAATACTAGACAAAGAAAAAAGAAGAAAGAAGGAGGAGAAGGAGAAAATGAAAACAAAAAGAAGAGAGAAGAGGAGAGGAAAAGAGAGGAGAGCAGAGGAAAGGGGAGG
>PVJA010046747.1:0-14996 GCA_004027025.1 Myocastor coypus
AAAAAAAAAAAAAAAAAAAAAAATCTTCGGATCTAGGACCATCAAGATACCTCAGCAGAGCCGGGCGTGGTGGCTCACACCTGTAATCCCAGCACTCGGGAGGCTGAGGCAGGAGGATTGGTGCGAGTTCAAGACCAGCCTGGGCTACAAAAGTGAGCTCAAGGCCAGCCTCAACTGCATAGCGAGACCCTGTCTCAAAAAGACAAAAAAAAAAAAAAGATACCTCAGCAGACTAAGCACCTGCTTATGCAAGTGCAAGGAATGGGTTCAATCTCCAATACTGCATGCTTGCCTGGCTCCACCCTCAGGCATGCTGAGCCAGTGACTGAGTCCAGGCATAGCGATTCATGCCTGTAATACCAGCACTGGGGAGGCTGAAAACAGGAGGAACACTGTGAGTCTGAGCTGTTTATGAGACCCAATGCCAAATACATTAAAACAAAAACAAAACAAACAAGAAAAACCTTCAGGTCAAGTTTCAACCAATTATCAAGCCAGCCTGTACTTGGTATGTTCTCATTAGGCAGAAGTTGTGTGCTCTTTGGTAGCAGTGGAAAAGGAAGGAAGGAAACATGTCACAACAATAGATTTGAAGCTGGTTTTAATTTTGATGTACAATAGAACAGCATTCCTCAATTAAACATTATTCAATGTTGCCATGGCTCTCAGTATTCAGAAATGCATTTAATGTTCAAATCTTAATCTTATTCCAAAATGTCCCTCATGCAAAAGTCTTTCAATTCCTGTGTTTACCAGAGTGCCTCGTATAAATCCATGTATAAAATTATAGATTTATTGATTTTAGCTTTTTCTTTGTATTTAGCACAAGATCTATAGGGTCTACAGGGTCTCACTATTCTCTTGTTTTCAGCCTCTCAAGTGCTGGAATTATCGACATGTGCCACCATGCCCAGTCTCAATCATTGTCCCCGCATGCCCCCAGGGTGAGGCCAGCATGGCACACTGGGTATCAAACCCCCAACCGGCCCCTGTGTCTGCCTAAGCAGGTGCTTTAGTCCATTAAGCTATCTAGCCATCTTTTAGTTTATTTATTTACATTGTAAGACTCTATTTTCTGGAATGCCAACTTAGTCATTTAATCATGGGCTCAGGAAAACACTTAGGTTCTACAACATATACTCTAGCAAGGCTATATTTATTTTTTATTTTTTTAAAGAATTTTTTTTTTCTTGTTTCAGAACTTTTGTTTGTTTATTTATTTTTATGGCCAGCTCAGCCTGCCCTGAGGGCAGGGCTGGCACAGCATGTGGTGCCAGGGATCGAACCATGGTCCCTGCAGCCACCTAAGCTTCCCTAAGCAGGCGCTTCGACCACTGAGCCATCCTGCCGGGCCCCAAGGCTATATTTATTAACTCAACAATAATTTTGAAACCAAGAGTTGAGGAGTCTTCTAAGTACAGAGGAGTGGAAGTGTGACTCAGGGATCAAGGACTAGCCTAGCATATGAAAGGCCCTGGGTGCCAACCCAGCATCACAAAAGGAAAAGGAAAATGCATCTGACATCCTTGCTGCTTTTTAGCCTTCAATTTCTATTTTAATATTAGACAACCAATGCAAGTGAATGAAAAGATGAAAATCCAACTTATAAATTGCATCTATATCTTTTGCCTACACATTTAGATTTTTAGTTCCGACATTAAAGTAACTCACTGTTTTTATGTATCTATCATCGGGTAGAAAAGCACTTAGATTTACTTTTTACTGTGCATTCTCTGTTTTGAGGCATCATACACACAAACCATAGGTTCATAAACCTGTAGAAAATTCCATTTTCTAGCTAGTTTTTACCAATGGAATATTTTCAATAGAATACATAAACACTAATAGAATTTTTTTTTTTTTTTAATATTAGAAGAGACCATGGTGTCTTTAGGTCTCATCAAATCGTTTTAAAAATTTTTTTATTTAATTTATTTATTTTTTTCTTGTTTCAGAACCTTTGTTTATTCACTCATTTTTTATGGACGGCTCAGCCCGCCCCGAGGGCTGGGCTGGCTGCAGCATGTGGTGCCAGAGATTGAACCGCAGTCCCTGAAGCCACCCACGCTTTCCCAAGCAGGTGCTTTAGACCACTGAGCCATCCCGCCGGGCCCACTAATAGAATTTTTTAAAAGAAGTTTTTTTTTTTCTTGTTTCAGAACTTTTGTTTGTTTATTCATTTTTATGGCCGGCTCAGCCTGCCCTGAGGGCAGGGCTGGTGCAGCATGTGGTGCCGGGGATTGAACTGCGGTCCCAGCAGCCGCCTAAGCTTTCCTAAGCAGGCACTTTAGACCACTGAGCCATCCTACCGGGCCCCAACACTAATAGAATTTTGAGTTTTAAGTTATTAAACAATTTGTTGTAGGCCAGCCAGATAGCTCAAAGGATTAAAGCACCTGCTTAGGCAGATGCAGGGGCTGGGGTTCAACCCCCAGCATGGCTTGCCAGCTCCACCCCTGCGGTGTGCTAGGAGGGCTACGCAGATTGGGTGTGGTGATGCGCACCTTTAATCCCAGCACTGGGGAGGCTGAAAACAGGAGGATCACTGTGAGTCTGATCTCTATAGTGAGACCCTGTTGACCCTGTACTAAATACAACAATAATAATAATAATAAAATAATAATAATAATAATAATAATAATAATAATAATAATAAAGAATTTGTTGTAAACATTTTGTCCTAGTTATTTCTCTCATCACTGAGACACAATACCTGACACCCACAATTAAGGAAGAAAGATTTTTTTTTTTTCTTGCTTCAGAGCTTTTGTTTTGTTTATTTATTTATTTATTTTTTATGGCCGTCTCAGCCTGCCCTGAGGGCAGGGCTGGCACAGCATGTGGTGCCAGGGATCAAACCGCGGTCCCTGCAGCCACCTAAGCTTTCCTAAGCTGGCGATTTAGACCACTGAGCCATCCTTCCAGGCCCAGGAAAAAAGATTTCTTAGGGTCTTGGTTTGTAGAAGTTTCAGGGCTCGGCGGGATGGCTCAGTGGTCTAAAGCACTTGCTTGGGAAAGCTTGGGTAGCTTCAGGGACCGCGGTTCGATCCCCGGCACCACATGCTGCAGCCAGCCCTGCCCTTGGGGTGGGCTGAGCTGGCCATAAAAATGAGTGAATAAACAAAGGTTCTGAAACAAGAAAAAATAAATAAATAAAATAAAAATTAAACCTAAAGAAAAAAAAAGAATTTTCGGTCCACAGTCCATTAACCACCATACAGGGTCACTATCAGAGAGGAGAAGGAAGTCGTGGCCTGGCAAAAACGAAGCCAAGAGGCAGGAAAGGAGTAGGAAAAAGCCAGCAAGATGGCTGAGTGGACAAAGAGCCTGCTTTGGCAAGTAAAAGGACCAGATCAGGGTTCAATATCCGGTCCTGCATGCCATGCTGGCCCCTGCCCCAGGGCATGCTAAACCAGTGACAGAGTCTGAGCGTGGTGGTGCATGCCTGTAATCCTAGCCTTGGGGAGGCTGAAAACAGGAGGATCACGAGTCTGATCTGCATAGTGAGATCCTGTATCAAATACACAGATGAAAAGAAAGAAAGAAAGAAAGAAAGAAAGAAAGAAAGAAAGAAAGAAAGAAAGAAAGAAAGAAAGAAAGAAAGAAAGAAAGAAAGAAAGAAAGACGCATGCTTCCAGGTCACGTCCCCAGTGAGCCAACTCTTCCACACCAGGTTTCAGTTCCTCAAATTATATCCACCTATAAACCCATATATCACTCATATATCCCTATATATCAGCTATAAATCCACTGATAGGTATCACACCTGTGACCCATGGTCACCTTCCAAAAGCCTCACCTATTGGGGCTGGGGAGATAGCTCCGAGGCACAAGTGCCTGCTGGGCAAGTGCAAGGTCGTGAGTTCGAACCCTGGTCCCACAAAAAAAAAAAAAAAAAAAAAGCCTTACCTATCAACTCATGAGCATTAGAGGAACATCTACGAAGTGTCCAAGACACCCAATGTGTCTATATAACATCCAAGCAAGCCTAGAAAAGATGAAGATCCATCTTATAGATTGCATCTATATCTTTGGCCTATACATTTATATTTTTAGTTCAGACATTAAGGTAACTCATTTTTATGTATCTATCATTGGGTAGAAAAGCACTCAAATTTACTTTTTACTGTTCTCTTCATATTAGAAGTGTCTAATGACATATCTAAGACAACATTTAGATATGTTATTTTGATGGAAAAAGATACATATGCCTGCATAAGACTAACATGTTTAAAATTTTAGTTCATGGGGCCCAGCGGGATGGCTCAGTGGTCTAAAGCGCTTGCTTGGGGAAGCTTGGGCATCTTCAGGGACCTTGGTTCGATCCCTGGCACCACATGCTGCGCCAGCCCTGCCCTCGGGGAGGGCTGAGCCGGCCATAAAAATGAGTGAATAGGGGCTGGGGAGATAGCTCCGGGGCACAAGTGCCTGCTGGGCAAGTGCAAGGTCGTGAGTTTGAACCCTGGTCCCACCAAAAAAAAAAAAAAAAAAAAAAAAAAAAAAAAAAAAAAAAAAAAAAAAAAAAAAAAAAAAAAAAAAAAAAAAAAAAAAAAAAAAAAAAAAAAGAGTGAATGAACAAAGGTTCTGAAACAAGAATAAAAAATAAAATAAAATAAAATTTTAGTTCATAATTGTCTTCTGATAACAGAAAAAATTTAAGCTTTGCACTAACTGGACTTAGGTTAATTTGGTTTGGTGAGGTAGCATTTCAGACAGAAATTCTGAACCTGAAGAGAATAATACAAATTGGATATGCATCCAAGGAATTTTAAAGTGTGTTTATTTGCAAATAAACCAAAAGGTGCTTTGGTTTGTTGGCAGTGTGATTTTCTTGCAGTGACTCCTTTGCACAACGTGATGTAGGCCCCTCTTGGCAAACAGTTTGCTTTGAAATGATGCATGATGCTTGGCTCTCCAGAACTTGTAATTTTGATTTGCTCATGATGTATTGAACAACACGCCCTTCATCTTATATGTCATTGCAGACACTTGTCATACATCTTCAGCTTCCTCAGTTGACTAAATGAAGGCATCACTTCCTAACTTCATTCAAGTATGGGGATGCTTCCTTACTCCTCATCTGAAACGGACGGCTATGAAGAGAGTTGCCTGGGCTGGGTTAGATAAGTGTTTAAAATGATGTAGGATGATTAAAAATGGAAGGAAAAAAATGCCATGCCAGCCCTAGCCCCAGGGAGAGCTGAGATGGCAACTGAGACTGGGTGTAGTGGCTCGTACCTATAATGCCAACTCTTGGGAGGCTGTAAATAGGCACAGTACTGTAAGTCTTAACTAGTAATGAGACCCTGAACATTCTGTAGAACCTTCCCCCCTACCAAAAACAAAACAAAACAAAAAAAATTGGAAGGGCTCCATTAGCTATTGGGAATATATATATTGTTTTTTCTTTTTTTGTGTGAGAGACAGGTATATAGGGTATTCAGGGTCTCACTAGATCCAATATCTAGTGATGCCCCTATTTACAGCCTCCCAAGAGCTGGAATTACAGGCACAGGCCACCATGCCCAGTTTCAATTGCCATCTCAGTGTGCTCTGGGGTAGGGTTAGCACAGCAGGCCTGGGGATTGAACCCTCGACCCCTGCGCCTATTTGCCGGCACTTTAACCCACAGAATTACTTAGCTGGCCAGCCCTGATAATTTGTGTTTTTTTATATATGTCATTGTTTTCATTTTGTTTCCAACCCACATTATCACAATTTAACTTATACACACACATGTGCACAAATGCATGCACACACACACACACACACACACACCTTCCAAAAGAAGACATACCAAAAGGATATAGGCATGGCAATTGGGATGATTTTTATGTTTGTCATGTTTCTATACATCACCTGAATACTATTTTTCTTTCTTTTAAAGAAAATAATTTTATTTATTTATTTGGTACAGTGTCTTGCTATACAGCTCAAACTTGTAGTGGTCCTCCCGTCTTAGCCTCTCCAGTGCTGGAATTACAGGTGTGTGCCTCCATGCTTGGACTTAGTGTTCCCAGGGTTCTGGGCATGCTTGACATGTGGGCCTGGGGATGGAGCTGGGATCCTTGCACTTGCCAGGCATGTTTTTAAGACGGTGGAGCTATCTCCCCAGTCCCAAATACTACTTTTCTAATAACAAATTATGCACAAAAAATAACCCATGAACTAACCCCTAGAAAAGTGTTCTAGGGGGCCCGGTGGGATGGCTCAGTGGTCCAAAGAGCCTGCTTGGGAAAGCTTGGGCGGCTTCAGGGACTGCGGTTCGATCCCGGCACCAGAAGCTGCATCAGCCCTGCCCTCGGGGAGGGCTGAGCTGGCCATAAAAATGAGTGAATAAACAAATAAAGGTTCTAAAACAAGAAATAAATAAATAAATTAAATAAAATAAAAAATTCTAAAAAAAAAAAAAAAAGAAAAGTGTCCTATGTGGAAGTTAAACATTACAAACCAATCTTGACAATTCTGAGCTCTCAGCATCTAAATTTCCATTCTGAGGTGCCGCAGAGATAGCTCAGTGGCATAAGTGCCTGCCTGCCAAGCTTAAGGTCCTGAGTTTGATCCCTGGTACCCCCGCCCCACAAATAAAATAAATAAAAATTTCCTATTTTCTTCTCCTTTTTTTTCTTTAATTTTATTTATTTATTTTTTTCTTGTTTCAGAACCTTTGTTTGTTTATTCACTCATTTTTTAAAATTTTTAAATTTTATTTATTATTGTTTTTTCTTGTTCCAGAACCTTTGTTTGTTTATTCACTCATTTTTATGGCTGGCTCAGCCCGCACCGAGGACAGGGCTGGCACAGCATGTGGTGCCGGGGATTGAACCGAGGTCCCTGAAGCCGCCCAAGCTTTCCCAAGCAGGCACTTTAGACCACTGAGCCATCCCGCTGGGTCCCTTCTTCTCCTTTTTATTTTTGCTTTTTATTAATACATGTTTGCAGTATATAATAAATACATTCTTTGTGAGGAGTTGGTACATGCATACAACAAATCTTAATTCTCCTTGTCCACTTCCCCTTTACACAATATTTAAAGGATCAAAACATATTCTGTTTAAAGGAGAATTCCTAAACTCCTGCCCCTTTCTCCTCCTAGGCCTAGTTCTCATGTATTTGTGTAGGAGAAGGGATTATTTTTGCAAATTTGTAAATTGCAGTTGCTGGATATGGGTATAGCTTTAAAAACTATTTTAGAGAGAATAGAAAGAATAGATAACCCATTAGAAAGAGTACACAACCTTAAATAATGAAGATGATAGGTCTTCAGCAGTGCTTGTTATATTGCATATTGTTATCTTCAGTGTAATTGCCCAGATTCTAGATAGGATCACATAAAATTAGTCAAAGAAAAAAAAATCAAATTTAATCACTACCTTCAAAAAACCAATAGAGCTGGGGAGATAGCTCAGTAGAATAAGTGCTTGCCTGGCAAGTGCAAGGTTCTGAGTTCAATCCCCAGTACTGGAAAACAGAACAAAACAATAGAAGGTAGTAGTAAAATAATCTTAGTTGTTCTGTATATGCACACACACACACACACACACACACATACACACATGATTTTTCCCCTTCCTCTTTTTCCTCTTCTCCTTTCCTCATTCCAATTATTTATTCCTTATGGTCAGTTTCTTTCCCTTTTGCTATATATATTGTACCACTAAGACTTTATGTACTCTTTCAGGTTCTTACATTAGGGAAACAATACAATGTTGTACATGTGGCTTTGAGTTATTTCATTTATGAATATAGCTTTTAATTGCATCCATTTACCCATAAAAGCCTCAAATTTATCTTTATTTATAGCTGAGTAATACTCTATTGTGTAAAAATACCACATCTTTTTAATTCATTCCTCAGTTGATGGACATTTGGGTTGTTTCCAAGATTTGGCTATGACAAGTTGTGCTGCTATAAATATGGGTGCCCTGTATCACTATGGTATGATGTTTTCAGTTCTTAGGGGAAAACACTCAGAAGGGGAATAGCTGGGTCAAGTTGGAGTTCTTTTTATTTTATTTTATTTTTTCTTGCTTCAGAACTTCTGTTTGTTTATTTTTATGGCCGGCTCAGCCTGCCCTGAGGGCAGGGCTGGTGCAGCATGTGGTGCCAGGGATTGAACCGCGGTCCCTGAAGCCACCTAAGCTTTCTTAAGCAGGCGCTTTAGACCACTGAGCCATCCTGCCAGGCCCCTCAAGTTGGAGTTCTAACCCTAGTTTTTTGAGGAATCACCACACTGATCTCCATAGAGGTTGTACCAGTCTACACTCCCACCGACAGTGGAGAAGGATTCCTTTTCCCAAACAGCTTCTCTGGCATTTGTTATTAGTTGATTTCTTGATGATAGCCATTCTTTCCGGGGTGATATAGAATCTCAGTCTTGTTTTAATTAGCATTTCTCAAATGACCAGTACTGTGAAACATTTTTAGAAGTACTTGTTTGCCACTTGTATTTCTTCCTCTAAAAAAGCATGTATTCTTCTCAGATCCGATTTTTGGATTGAGCCTTTGAATTTTTAAAAAAAGTTGTTTTTTGTTTTTTGTTTTTTTTTGTCTTTTTGAGACAGAGTCTCGCTATGCAGTTGAGGCTGGTCCTGAGCTCACTTTTGTAGCCCAGGCTGGTCTCGAACTCACACCAATCCTCCTGCCTCAGCCTCCCGAGTGCTGGGATTACAGGCGTGAGCCACCACGCCCGGCTTAAAAAAAGTTTTTTATATTGTAGATAAAAGTTCTTTATCTGCCTGGCTGTTGGTTAAAATTTTTCCCCCAATTTGTGGGTTTTCTTTTTACTCCATTGGTGATTTTTTTGTTGTTGTTGGATGTCTAGAAACTTTTCAGTGTGATGAGATCCCAGTTGTTGATTCTTTGAAGTACTTCCTGTACAGTTTGGTTTTTGTTCATGAGCTCTCTACCTATTCCTATGCCTTTAAGATTTCTACCTACTTCCTCTCCCAGTAGATGTAGTGTTTCTGTTTTAATATTTAGATCTTTGACCTATTTTGATAGACCTGGATCTAATTTTAGTTTTAGTATGTGGATGGCCAGCTTTTTCAGCGCAATTTATTAAAGAGGCTATCTTCCAATGAACATGTTTGACCCCTTTGTCAAATATAATGTTGCTGAGTGTGTTTCAGTTGTATCTGCATCTTATAATCTGTTTCAGTGATCTCTGGTCTATAGTTGTTGTTCTTCTTGTTTTGCCAATACCATGCCGTTTTTATCAAAGTAGCTTTGTAGTATAATTTCAACTCAGGGATGTAATACCTCCTTTCTTGCCTTTGGTGGCCAGGATTGCTTTGGCTATTGTAGATCTCTTCTGGTTCCAGATGAATTTTAGGAATGTTTTCTCTAGATCTGTGGGGTGCATTGATAGTATTTTGATTGGAATTGCACTGAATCTGGATAACAATTTCGGGAATATGGCCATTTTCACAATGTTGATTCTACCTATCCATGAGCAAGGAATGTATTTCCATGTTCTGAAATCCCCTGCAATGTCTGGTCAGAGTATTGTAATTTTCATTATATAGATCTTTTACTTTTTTTGGTAGATTAATTCCTAAGTATTTCATTTCTTTTAGACGCTATAGTGAAGGGTGTTGTTTCTCTAATTTCTCTCAGTGATTTTATTGTTCGTGTAGAGAAATGCTATGGATTCTTGGGTGTTGACTTTGTATCTTGACATGCTACTGAACCTTTTATTAATTCTAGGGGTCTGTTGGTAGAGTTTTATGGGTCTTCCACAAGGGGTATCTTGTCATTTGGGAATAATGACAATTTAACTTCCTCCTTTGCAAACCTAATTGCTTTTATTTCTTTCTCTTGCCTAATTGTTCTGGCTAATGTTTCCTGGACTATATTGAGTAGGAGTGGTGATAGTGGACATCCTTGTCTTCTACCTGATTTTAGGGTAAAAGCTTTCAGTTTTTCTCCATTTAGAATGATGTTGGCTGTTGGTTTGTCATAGATGGCTTTTATCAGATTGATGTATAGGTCATCTATATCAATTTTCTATAGGGATCTTATCATGAATGAATGTTCGACTTTTTCCAAAGTATTTTCTGCATCTGTTGAAATGATCATGTGGTTTTAGTCTTTCAGTCTATTACATTTATTTATTTTTTAAATTTATTTTTATTTTTTTGTTTTATTTTTTATTCTTGTTTCAGAACTTTTATTTATTTATTTATTTATTTATTTATTTATTTATTTATTTATTTTTATGGCCAGCTCAGCCTGCCCTGAGAGCAGGGCTGGCGCAGCATGTGGTGCCGGGGACCAAACTGCAGTCCCTGCAGCCGCCTAAGTTTTCCTAAGCAGGAGCTTTAGACCACTGAGCCATCCTGCCGGGCCCCAGGTATATTAAATTTACTAGATTTCTGTATGTTGAATCTTCCCTGCATCCTGGGGAAGAATTCCACCTGGTCATGTTGTATAATCTTCTGATGATTTTTCTGTATTCTATTTGCTAGTATTTTATTGAGTATTTGTTCCTATGTTCATGGCTTATAGTTCTCTTTTGGTTGCATCTTTCTCCAATTTGGTATCAGTATAATGCATGCCTCCAGGAATGGAGGCAAGCAATTATGGAGAATTGTTTCCTTTTCAGTTTCATTGAACAGTTAGAGTGGTATTGGATTAAAATTCTAAATTTCTTATAAAATTTAGTTATGGGTTATTCAGAATTTTTATATCTTCTTGATTCAGTTTTGGTAATTCATATATATCTAAGAATCTGTTCATTTTTCTATGTTTTCCATACTAAGAAAGTAAAGATTTTTGAAGCAGGTGTTGATGATCTGAATTTCCACAGGTTCTGTGGTGATTTAACTTTTTTTATTCTTTATTGCTTGAATTTAAGTTTTTTCTTTCCTTTTTTCAATGAGATTGGCTAGAGGTTTATCAAATTGATTTAATCTTTCAGAGAATCAACACTTTGATTCATTAATTTTTTTGTTTTGTTTTCTTAGTCTCAATTACAATAATTGCTGCCTTGATCTTTATAATTTCCTCCCTTCTTTGGGCTTTGGGCTTGACTTGGTCTTTTTCTAGAAGCTTGAGGAGTAGTATCAGGATATTTATTTGTTCTCATTCTGTTTTCCTAATGTGAGGGTTCACGACTACAAATTTCCTTTTGAGAAATGCTTTCATGAATTCAGCTTTTAACCTGTGAATTTGATAATTGTGTTACAGATATAAAAATTTTAGAGTGGATTTTGAACTAATTTAGCCTTTTTTGCTGCTATGGAAGATTTCTTAGATGATTAGACAGTACAAATGTCATTAGGACTTTTTGCCCTAGAGTGCAGGGCAGTATTTTCCTGGGCCCTGGGCCCTATCTATTTCTGGATGTGATCTTTTTTTCAGTCCAGAAAGTACCTAAACCACTTCCAGAATGCCTCTTTGGATTCCCTCCACCTCATTCTTTTTCAGTGAAGTGGAAAACCATTGTTCAGGTCTCTTGATTATTGGCTTAATTTTTGTAGCAATGCTTTTTTTCTTTAAACATGACTGTTATAGATGGAATGAATTGTAGTGTGTGATTTTAGAAACACATGCTGGAGTTTGGACTGTAAGTTTACAAAGGAGGTAGGGCATACATCAGCAAGGGTGGTTAGTCTGACCCAACCTATCTTCTGGTCATTCTCCAGATATCAGTTATCTGCTCTGGAGCATGTTACCTGGAGGGATGACTGAAAGGATCTAGAAACCAAGCAAGGTTTAAAAGTGATGCCTACTTTCTCCTTGTTATTTTGCAGATGGAAAATTCAGTGTCAAATTCTTTTACTCCCTCACATATTGAGAAAGAGCTGTTCAGTATTTTTCTGCACCTGTGCATGGCCTGCATATCCCCTAGAGGCAAAATAGAATACAGAGGGAAATACTGATTATTATACTATTTCACAACTAAAATTGTACTGTAAGAGATAGGGAAAATGGTCAGAATTACCCTATGTTCAGACTTTATTCACATTAAGAGATAATCCTTACTTGTGATCAAAATGTAAATTTAATCCTCAAGGCACAGTCAGATCCATGTACTATTACAGAACCTAAGGCTCTCTTACCTTGCCCTTCAAATCCTAAGGATGAGGTTTCCAAGCAACCTTACAGCCTGACCTATGATTACTGAACCTGAGGCTCTCCTTATTTGCCCTTCAGATTATAAGGATGAGGTTTCCAGGACAACCTTAATTAGACCCTCTGCTGGGCTATATCCACCCCTAGCTGATTTATTTCAAACTTCTCAAGGATAGTATCCCTTGCAGGTTGGTGGAGAATTTGATCCTACTAGTGTCTATGTTTCCTTGTCTCTCAGTGATCTCAAACAGATTAAACAAGATTTGAGAAAGTGTTCAGATTACCCTAACAAGTACTTTCATTTCTTTAGGGCACTTACTTAGGCCAATAAACTAGATCAGAAAGATGTAATATTATCCTTAAATCAAACATTGATTTCTATATCTGCTTATCTGACTGATAAGCAGTACTATAAGTTGCTGTTACATTTACAGATGAATACCATACTGTTAATTTTAAAAGGCCAGAAGACAGGCAACCAGAAGAACAGCTGATTCCTATTAGAGCCCAAGCAGTCCCTACACAAGATCCCTACAGGCCCTAAGGTGGGAAATTAGGATAGAAAACATCTTCATGTATGTATTCTTGAATGTCTAAGAAGGATGAGAACTAAGCTCTTCCCTTAATTTAAATTGCCAACTATTTATTAAGAGAAAGATGAGAACCCCTCAGCCTTCATAGATCACTTGAGGCATTGATAGAACATAAATCTTGGGCTTTTGATTCAATAGAAAGACAGATTATTATTAAAGACAAGTTTATTGCCCAGGCAGCCTCAGATATTAAGAAAAAACTTTTTAAAAAGATTTCTTTTGCTGTAGATAGTAATACTTCAGTAAAAATTGCTTCTTCAATATTTATAATTGAAACCAAAAAGAGGCCAAGGGCAGACAACAAAGAGACCAAGAGAAAGTGACCACCTTGGTTCTAGCCTTAAAAGGATTAAAATTTAAATCTTCTTCTTGACGTTCTAAGAAGAACTCAGTAAGTAAACTCACCTGTTGCCACTGCAAAAAGCCAGGTTTTCTTAAGCCAGGTGTTCAGAGATCGGGTTTGATCCCCACCCCCACATGTTACATGGGCCCTGCCACCAGGCTCACTGAGCCAGTCCATCAAGACCAGGCATGATGATGCATGCCTGTAATCCCAGTACTAAGGAGGCTGAAAACAGAAGGATCTCTGTAAGTCTGGGCTGCATAGTGAGACCCTGTACCAAATACACTAAAAAAACAAAACAAGTGAACTGTGATAAGAACCATCATGCTAAGAAGTCATCTGAGCCATGGTCTGATTGAAAAGGTGACCACTGAAAATCAGACTGCCCCCTGAGATGGAGGCTCCAGAGATCAGACCATCTTACCAGCTGGCCCAACAATACAAAAGGGCCCCGAGGCTCTCTTTTCCTTTTCCCTCTGGCCAGACCATCATCTCCTTAGAGGAACCTCATGTAATCATGGCTATACAGGGAAAAGAAACAACCCTGTTGCTAGGCACTGGTGTGGGTCTCTCAGTCTTTCTTTTCAATCCTGGCCTTCCTTCCACCTGTCATACTTAAGTGAAAGGATTCACAGGAGAAGAGCTAACTCACTACAATCTCAGGCTGCAACTGGGTGGGACAGCTTTCCTTCTCTCATTCACTTTTGTCTATGTGTAAAGCTTCAGTTGCTCTCCTGTGGAGAAATACCTTATGGTAAATACTGTAATATGCATGCACTCAGAGGGCCCGCCAGATAGCTCAGCAGACTAAAGTGCCTGCTTAGGCAGAGTGCTGTGGTTAGGGTTTGATCCCTGGCCTGCTATGCTGCTCCTCACAAGGCACACTGAGAAGGCAATTGAGACTGGTTGTGGTGGTGCATGACTGTACTGTCAGTACTTAGGAGGCTGAAAACAGGATAATCACTATGAGTCTGGTCTAGGTAGTACCCTGGAGATCCTGTACAAAAAAAAAAAAAAAAAAAAAAAAAA
This sequence comes from Myocastor coypus, assembly GCA_004027025.1. Classification (NCBI taxonomy): domain Eukaryota; kingdom Metazoa; phylum Chordata; class Mammalia; order Rodentia; family Myocastoridae; genus Myocastor; species Myocastor coypus. The sequence goes on from PVJA010046747.1 coordinate 14,044, forward strand.
AAAAAAAAAAAAAAAAAAAAAAAAAAAAAAATATATATATATATATATATATATATATATATATATATATATATGTGCACTCAGATATGCTGCTTCCCCCTCAGGGAGACAGAAGTAAATCTTGCATTGTGGGCAACAAAAGGTAAAATGCAAAGAGCAATGAAATCTGCCCTAGTACAGATGCATCATAAAGGTCCAGCTATTTTTCCTCATTTGAGACAATGTCCTCTAAGACCTAAAAGTAAAAAAGGACTATTGCCTATAATTGATAACTTAAGGACATAAAGTTTACGTATATGCTGAAATAGCCCCTATGATACTCCAGTTTTGGCAATTTAAAGACCCAGTAGAGAGTGGAAGTTGGTATAGGACCTTAGATTGGCACGTGAGGCTATAATGCCAATCTATCCAGTGGTATTTAACCTATACACTGTATTTCTCAGACGCTAAATGATGCTGGCAAGTTTTCAATGTTACATTTAAAAGGTGCCTTCTTGGGCCCGGCGGGATGGCTCAGTGGTCTAAAGCGCCTGCTTGGGAAAGCTTGGGTGGCTTTAGGGACCACGGTTTGATCCCCGGCACCACATGCTGTGCCAGCCCTACCCTCGGGGTGGGCTGAGCCGGCCATAAAAATGAGTGAATAAACAAACAAAAGTTCTGAAACAAGAAAAATAAATAAATAAATAAATAAATAAATAAATAAATAAATAAGATGCCTTCTTTTATATTTTTTATGTATAAATTCCTAGTTTCTTTTTTGCCTTTGAAAGTCCTCATGACCAGGCTTCTCAACTGTCTTAGATTATGATTCCTCAAGAGTTCAAAGACAGTCCTTTTCTCTTTCTGCAAATGCTTTCCCACCACTTGTCATGTTTTGTATTTGCCCAGGTCACAATCCTGCAATATATAGATAACATCCAAGTCAAATTTAGGCAATGAGCCGGGCGTGGTGG
>PVJA010046748.1:0-14980 GCA_004027025.1 Myocastor coypus
GAAGAAGAAGAAGAAGAAGAAGAAGAAGAAGAAGAAGAAGAAGAAGAAGAAGAAGAAGAAGAAGAAGAAGAAGAAGAAGCACAAATGATTTTGATAGCCAGAAGTACAAAAGAGTAGTTCCCTCTGTCCTAAAAATAACAACTAAAAGTGACTAAGGAAGGTTAGGGTGACAAGCAGAGAATAAAGATTAAGGGGTGCAGGCAAGAAGCGGGGGCAGAGGCTGGGAAAGCAAGGACGAAGTGCCCACTGAAAAGTACTTCCCAGGCCTCCTGAGAAGGGCCTGGGGTAATACTTGAGGGATGTAAACCTGCCAAGAAGGGGCTGCGCCACCATGCTGGGTGCTCCCAGGTGGGCAGCAAGGACGCCCTGCTGGGCAATGGGCACAGCATGTGGTGTCCTCTGCAGGGCTTCCTCTGCCTGGAGCTTGCTCAGAGCATGGAGAGAGAAAGACCTGTCTCCTTCATTCTAGAAGTTGATCAGAGGGCTGTGGAGTTTATCCTGTAGTGGAGGCCCTTCATTGAACAGAGAGGGGGCTCAGGGAGCAAGGAGCTTCCCAGCCACAGAGCTGGCTGCTAGGCCAAGAGAACAGATAGGTAGCAATAAGTTTCTACAGGCACAGGAGCTGCAACACCAGAGATAAAGACACCTCCACTCTTTTTTTTTTTCATTTGCCCCTCAGGACAGCGGTGGAGCAGGACAGAGACAGTAGCAAGGAGCCTGAGGGGCACCAGGAAAGCAGGGTCTGGCTCAGGAAGTTGCAGCTGCAGCCACAAAGATGTCCTTGTAGCTCTTGATCTCCTTGACTTCATTGCTGCTGATGAGGACCTGGAGCTGGCAGGCCCCAGCCTTGCTGGGGTAGAGGTCCAGGTGAATTTGGACAGTGTCTCCAGACTTCAGAGTCCCAAGGCTGGAAGTAAAAAAGATGGTGTTAGAACCTGGAGGAGTGATGGACAGCTTGGGTGGGTGTTTTGAGTTTCTTGTGGTGGCTGAGCACCTGCCACTCCATAGCTCTACCAAGGTCTCCCTCTTCTGAGAAGGCCAGAAAGTGGGGCCATGAAGGTACTATCCAGAGCCTTCGTAGGGTTTTGACTCCACAAGAGACCGGCTCAAGAGGTGGATAATGGCGTTACTCACTCTTCTGTTATCTGCCCATGAATGAGACCACTTCCCTCCAGCACCATGGTGCAGTTACTCAGGGTCACTGTTAGTGTATTGGTGAGTGAGATGTGGACCGTGAGGGCCTTGCCCACCTCAGCTCTCTTGGACACCTGTGTGGACAGAAGACAGAAGTGTTCTGGGCAATGGGCCTTGCATCTGCCCTCCAGCCAGTAGCCTTCTTTCCTCTTCATTGGCACCAGCGACTGTTAGAGATAGGGTGCTGCTGCTGGGAGGGGAGATTGTGAACTTAGAATATTTGAGATTAACACATATGCTGGCATGGTTTGGAAGTCACGGGAAAGATATCACGGGAAACTACCATCAATCATGAGCCTGATTCCCTCCCCACTATGTCATTTAAGATACCTAGTAGATTTCAAGTAAAGGGCCACTTCTGAATAATTATGCTGGGCAAAGTGACATTCTGAGAAACAAAATCTCATCAACCATGATTTATTAATAATGTCTGGTGAGGCAAAGGAGAAGGTAGGAGCATCATGTGTGCCACGGATGTATCAGTGAAGCCATCCCAGTGAGGATACAAAGAGGCCAGTGTCCCACGACATGTGCATGGAAGCACCAGGACCTGACCCAGAGGACCTGACCCCAGCACTGAATCTGTCCCATGCAGTTCTCTTGTCCACTGAAGACTTCTCAGTGGTGCTCAGGGACTCATTCTGAGGTCTGTGTCATGTGCAGCACAGCTGTGGCCTACATTAAGGGGGCAGGGATTCTGTCCTACTCCCTTTAGGAGCTCCCGTGCCTAGTACAGTGCCAGCCAGGTAGGGGCTGTTGGAAAGGTGTCTTGAACTGAAATGAGCTCTGACCACTAGGATACATGCTGGCTTCAGCAGAGATTCAAGGAAAAGGAAGAACACATCCAGCTAACCTAGAATTCAGACAAAAGGACCAAGTCCTTATTGAGGCTATCAAAGTAGACAGGGTTAAATGACTTAGGAATCCAGGAGAGTCACACAAACCATTCCTTGGTCCTAAGCCAATGGGGAACAATTTCCAGCCTACTCAGCATCTGCTATGCTTCACTGGGATGCTGTGAAAATGAGGGCTTTGCCTGGATAATGGGCACAGACCCTGCTACCATTTCCTAGGCATCCTTGGTGCCTCCATGCCCTACCCTGCACCTTGTACATGCCACATGGTAATCATCACTTTTGTGCTGCTGTTCCCCAAGTCCTGTGCTGGTTGAGGCAGAGAGCCCTGAGGGCCTTATCTCTGCAGAGACCTCACCTCAATAGATAAGTGTGGAGGTTCCAGAGAGAGGTCTTTTAGGACCAGCATCGACCACCCTGTCTCTTCAACCTTGGCAATGCCAGACACGCGGATCAGCTTTTCATCAGTCAGCTTGTTTCTGTAATTGGTGTAGGGCAGCAGGAGTGGCCAGTGTTTCTCTGCACAGAGAAACACATCATTAGTGTAGAGGATGGGTCTGGAAGGGAGAGAACAGGGAAGGGAGAGAGAGGATATATGAGTAAGAGAACAATTTGAGTTTTCACCTAGAGACAGAGAGACAGAGTATTCAACAGGCACAGACAGCTCCCAGAGCTCTCTGCTGTTCTGCCCGGCAAGATGGCATCACAGTGGGCATTTGCATCTCCATCGACAGCAGCCCACTCCCACAATATGTGCACACTGGCAGGGCTGTCTGGGGTCTCACAGAAGCAGCCCCACCCAGTTCACAGGCCACAGACCCCTCTGTAGGAGCCTCTCAGCCCTGCTGTACACACCTTTCCCAAAGTCTAGGTCCAGGTGCACCGCTTGCTTCCAGAGGGGCTCCCTTGTGCTGCCCCCATGCAGCAGGGCCTGGGCACAGAACCGCACCTCCAGTCTAATGGGACCCGCAGGGTGGGCACTGTCCCGCACCCTCCGGGCATGCAGGGTGAGGAGCAGGTCCTGGCCCCACATGGGGGCTCTCGCTGGGTAAAGCTGGAGCTGTGCAGGCTGAGCCTTAAAGGCCGCAGAGCCCAGAAGATCAAGGAGGGGCGAGGAGCCCTTTTTCTGTGCCAGCATTTTCCGGGAAGCCTTCAGGAATACAGATCGCTCTTCGGGGGATCCTGGCAGAACAGAGGCACAGGGAAGACATCAGTGAGGAGGAGGAGGAGGAGGAGGAGGAGGAGGAGGAGAAGGAGGAGGAAGAGGACAAGTAACTTTCTTGGGGAAACAAGTGACTCAACTTCCAGCTTTCTTTCTGAAGCCAGAAGAGCAGCGTAGCAATGTTGCCACAAATACAGGTACTGGTGCTATTCGTGCTCGCTCCACATCCTTGCCCCAGTGGCGCCTGGGATAGCACCAGCTCGCCTCATAGGGTTGCCCCAAAAAGCTGGTTTAGTGTGTTGCTGACATGAAGCACTGAGCACTGCTCTATGTCATCAGTACTGTCACCATCATCACTATCATCACCATCTAGGTCAGAGGCTTCTCTGGCTTTGCAAGCATTCTATCTCCTAGAATATAAATATGAGTCTTTGAAACAGAATCCCATCTCTTGCCTTTGGGGCTACTCAACATTGAAGCATGAACAAAACCTAAGGCATGATCTGAATGGACCCGAAAGTGTGGCTCTTCTGGAGCAGTGACTGTGTGCCAGATGGTCTCCCCATAACCCTTTCTCTGCGTTAGCTTTCTAACCTCTCTGAGCTGTCCCATCTTACAGATATGGAGGTAGAGGCATGAGGATGGCAAGGCTGTCTGGGCTTACACAGCCAGAGCACAGCAGAGGCCTGGTCAGTCCACAGGCATCTCTCTTGGGGATGTCCACTCCCTCTCATGGGCCCTCAAGCCCTTTCCTTCCTGAGTGTCCACCTCTGTCATTGTCACCACCCCTATTTCTATGGACAAAGAGACAGCAGTGTGATCCTGAGATAGAGTGGCCAGAAAAATATAGGGCTTCCAGTTTAGCCTTAATTCCAGATAAATGATAAAGAATTTCTAGTATAGTATATGGTGTGCAACTTTGGAATATGTTTATACTAAAACCCATAACCTATTAAATCTGAACTGCAAGGCTGGCCAAATAGCTCAGCAGATTAAAGCACCTGCAAGCAAGTGCAGGGGCCGGGGTTCCATCCCCAGGCCTGCCGTGCCAGCCCTGCCCCAGGGGTGCTCTGTGATGACTGGCCATGGTGGCACATGCCTGTTAGTCTAGCTTTTGGGAGGCTGTAAACAGGTGGATCACTATGAGTCCAACCTAGTAGTGAGATCCTGATGCAGACCCTTCCTTAAAAAAATAAAAAATAAAAAATAAAAATCTGAATTGCAAAGAACTACTTTTTAGTATATTTCATGCACCATTTGGCACATACTAATACAGTACTTGCTTTTCTAAATGTATTTGGAATTGAAATTTAACCAAATACCTTGTATGTTCCTTGCTAGGACCAAATACCCCCTGGAGTCTGCCGTGAAGAGGAGCCATCCCAGCAGCTCCATCCACCTCTTCTCTAAACCCTGGCCCAGGCACCTTCTGGATATTTGTAGGAGCCCGTGATGTCCTGGCGCTGGTCAGACCCCACCATCTTGGTGCTGATCTCCTTCCCGATGGAACTGGTGTTGTGGGCCAGGATTTCCCGGGCCTCACCATCCTCAAAGAGCCAAATGACTTCGTCTGCATTCACCTCAGCAAACACAAAAGGGGTGTCATAGGCCAGGTGGACGTCTCCTTCCCTGATGGCCTTCACAGAGGCAGGGCCACAGCAAAACAGCCCTGTGGAGCAATAGAAGTTGTGGGGCATTGTGCTGACCTGTGGGCCAGGATAGCTGGATGCAATCGCAGGAGATGGGGAGAAAGGAGAGGCGGCGGCGCCAGTGATCCTTACCCTCGGGGTATCCTCCGGTGCACCAAGCACTTTCCCCCCATTGGTTCATCTGGTCCTCAGAGCTACCATGTGATATGGCTGTTGCCATCATCATCTTCCCCAATTTACAGGTAAGTGAGAAGCCCAGGCGACCCCACTGCCAAGTGCAAAGCTGGATCCCCCATCTCAGGCTGGCTTGGCTACAGCTCTGGGCCGGGGTGAAGTGGGGAGACACTGCTCTTCTCCAGCCTCTGGATCCCATGGTCCCTCCCCAGATAACAGCCCCTGCTCCTGTGGCCCACACACACCGCTGCTGGTTTGCTGGGGAGTGGGGTCCAGGACCTGCCACCCATTGTATCCCGGTGGGAGATCTTTCCGGATCATCCAGCACTCATTCCAGACATGAAAGTTCCTATGGAGGGGAGAAAGGAGACAGGACTCACATTTCCTAGCATTTGCCAGGTACCAGGTATGAGGCACTAAGCTGGGTATTTTATTGTTCCTTTTTTTTTTCTTTTATTTTTACATTTATTTTTATTTGTTTGTTTATTTATTTATTTGATACAGGGTTTCATTACATAGCTCGGACTCATAGTAATCCTCCTGTCTCCTCCTGTCTCAGCTTCCCCAGTGCTGGCATTATAGACGTGTACCACCATGCCTAGTTTTGGGCCACTACAGCATGCAGTACCAGGAATCGAGCCCAGGTCCTTGGGCTTGCCAGGTGGGCACTTTGGCCACCAAGCTACCACCCAGCCCTGTTTCTTCTTTTTGTCTTTTACTGCTTATTAGAAAGTAATTTCAAGCTTGCAATTGCAAGACTAGCACAAAGAACACCTATCTATTCAATTCCTCTATTATTAACATTTTTTCCCATTTTCTTTTTTAAAAGATGAACACCAGGTACAACTGAACAATATGATAAATGTTTAGATTTTTTAATGATTACAATAAAATACACACTGTCACTAATCCCCCTCAAAGTACTCCTCCTCTCTTCAAACACATTTTATCTAATAACTCTTGTCATTTTCTGAAGCAGCTCTAGAGATCCACTTTCATAAATGTCCTTAGTTGCACAGTCATGGCTACCTCAACATCCTGAATCACTTCAAAACATTTACCTTTTTGGTCATTTTGCCTTTAGGAAGAGCCAGAAGTCACATGATGTCAGATCGGTGAATAAGGTGGGTGAGGATGTATCGTGATATTTTTATAGCCTACTTTTCCATTGTATGACACTTGGCAACAGTCTTCACTGTTTTTGACCACACTTCACAAAGATACCCACAAAAGAGGATTATCAGAACTGCTTTGGCAAGTGGCAAAACAATGGGATAGGTGTATCTGAAGTGAAGGGTAATATTTGGGGAGGATTAATGGCAATGTATCTCTTATAATATTTTTAAATTATTCACCTTATTTTTGATCATGCTGGCATACACTTCATTATGTATTTGTCCAGAATAGGGTTCTTTTTATATAACAGTTAAGCAACCTTAACACTTAAAATTGGTAAAACACTTTAACTTACTTCTATACTTCCATTTTACCAATTGGACTAATACTTTTCCTAATCCCAGTTGATCTGGGAGTCGGTCTAGGACTAGATTTAAATGTCTACTACTATGATCTTGTAACAGTTCTTCAGCCTTATTTTTATTATTATTGATATTCTGAAAATGATCTTTAATGATTCATTTATCTCCTTTTTTTAGTAGAGTGTTCATTATTTGGGGCTGGCCTGACATTTTCTTAGGATCAGACTCAGGTGATACATTCAGAGAGAGAACTATGTACAAGTGGCTCAGATTTTCACATATAACATTGCTTTTTTTTAACTTTATTTATCTATTTATTTATTTATTTATTTATTTGATACAGGGTCTTGCTATGTAGCTCAGACTCAGTGACCCTCCTGTAGCAGCCTGCCCAGGGCTAGGATTACAGGCATGTGCCACCACACCCAGTTATGGGCCAGCACAGCATATGGTACTGGGGATTGAACTCAGGACCTTGTGCTTGGTAGTTAGGTGCTTAGACCACTGAGATATCTCTCCCCAGCCAGTTTGCTTCTGGTGTGTGAACCCTTGGGGAGGAGAGGTTTAGATCCCAAGTTGGAATCATTCTACTTGCTTATATGTCTTTCCTTTCACCCTAATGGACCAGTGAAGTAGGTGCTATCTGCATTTTGCAGACAAGGAAATTGAGGTTCTATGAGAGTAGGTGCAAAGGATGCCAGATCTCATGCCAAGAGTTTTACCTGGAAACTAGCTGGAAAGGAAGAACAAGAACCCACACTTGGGGAAGAGCATCAAAGAAGGAAAGAGCTAGAGAAAGAGAACAGATATACAACTAAAGGGACAAAAGTGGGTAAGGAAGGCAGGCGTGGTGGCTCACGCCTGTAATCCCAGCACTCGGGAGGCTGAGGCAGGAGGATTGGGGCAAGTTCGAGACCAACCTGGGCTACAAAAGTGAGCTTAAGGCCAGCCTCAACTGCATAAGAAGACCCTGTCTCAAAAAGACAAAAAAAAAAAAAAAAGGGGGGGAGGAAAGGAGAGAGAAAAGTGCCGGGAGACTAGTAGAGGAAGTCAGAGACAGCTGTCCAGGCTTTGTCTCCAAGGGCACGAGGAGGAACAGGACACAGAGACCTTAGGTCAGGGTTGAGGATTCACAACCCTTTGTGTGGTTGTCTGATGCCCAGCCAGTGTCTAGCTCTGAAATGCATTAGCTTTGCTAGCTAAACATCCCTGAATTTGGGGATTTTCTCTGAACATCAGCTGCAATGCCGAGGGCAGAGCCAGTGAACCAGGTCATAGTTTCCTTCTACCCCCAGAGAGATCTGCTCAAGACTGTGTCCTTACCAGACTTTGTCTTGTTTCTGAGTTGGAAGCATCTCTGCATTTCGGTCATAGTAGGTGTCAATGGTCAAGTTTCCATCCGTGTTGTGTGCAGAATGGAAGTTGGAAACAACACGGGTTGGGACACCTAAGCATCTCATTACTGAAGAGAAGGAAAAGAAGAGGGTCTCTGAGCTCATTTTGAGCAGAATCACTGCTTTTTCTTTCTTTTTTTCTTTTTCACTACTAGGGATTAAACTCAGTCTTCCCTGAGTTACATCTTCAGCCCTTTTCTATTTTGTATTTTGAGATAGGGTCTCACTAAATCACTCAGATGCCCAGACTAGACTTGACCTTGTGATCTTCCTGGCTCAGCTTCCCAGTGCTGGGATTATGGGAGCCACCACACTCAGTTTCTATACCTCATTTCTAACTTTCAGCCTGGACCAAAGAAAATAACCAAGATATTCGGTGCCTCATCTATAACTCCTTTATTTCAAGAGCACCACAGCCAGGCTCAGAACCTACTGCCTGCTGTCCCCTAAAATGTTTTCCATCCCACAGAGAGAAATAAATCACTTGAGAGTTGCTTAAAATAATAATGAACAATCAATATATCATCTAGTGCTTTTTTCCACTGGACAACTTTCCAAGCTAAAAACAGAGGACCCAAGTCATTTGATAATTAGAAAATGTAAACACTTCTACCCTGTGCCATAGCCAATTTTGAAAGGAAGCTTGTGAACACAGGCATGTGGCCCAGCTACTCTTGTCATTGCCACAGCATAATGAGCTAGTCTGGGTGACTTTTAGCTCTGAAGTTCTGGATCTGCAGTTCCCTTACAGGTAAATGTTGGGAAGATGGGAGAGAGGGAGGACACTAGGGAATGGACAAAAGAACACTCTTGTTTAGTGATGTGATGGTCAACATTATCAGCGACTGGAATCCAGAGACAGCCACGATCTTTGATGAGGCAGCAGCTCTCCCTTGTGGTCACTCAGGAGAGTGCTACAAAATCTTAAAACAGCTAAAATGTCACAGATCTAGTGACATGAAGCAGATATTATCCCACCAACACACACACACACACACACACACACACACACACACACACACACTCACCCTACCACCACCACTTGCCTTGAGCCAGATGACATGAAGCCAAAAGTTAGCATATCTTGGAGACACAGGTCTCCACCTCTGTCAGTGTGATGAGAAATTCAGAGAGGTGTACTCACCCGTCTCCCTCCCAGGAAGAGGGACACTGTCCACGAGGCTGCTCAGAATCCTGTTGCCTTGATTCACTACAGAGCCTTAGGAGAGTCACTGGGCATACTCAGTGCATTTCCTACACTGACTTTCAGCATGAAGCAAAGCCTTGGCTGCAGGGTTGGCAGCATCCTGGCTGGAGTAGCTCTCACCACTCCTGGGACCCAGGGAGGACTCAGGGCTTGGAGGCTGAGCAAGCTCCTAGACCTGATCACTCAAGGCTCCAAAGGCTTGAAGCTTCCTCCATAACATCCACCCAGCCCTCGCTGGCCAGCTACTATAGCCCCAGACAAAACTAGGGCAATTTGGTGCAAAGTGGATCTAATCTTATTTCACAAATAAGCAAGGTGAGCTCATTTGGCCGGAACACCCAGATGTAAACTTCTTGTCTGCAGTCCCTGAATACAAATGACAGGCTAGGCTGCTCTCTGGGCCTAGTCTCTGTGCTTCCCTTCTCCAGAGCAGAGCCAGCTTGCTAGATGAGCACACATTTACTGAGCTCCAGGGGGCAGCATGGCTGTGGCAGGTGAGATCTCTCCTCTTTCCCTTCTCTTTTTTGTCTTTTAATAGTACTAATGATGAGCCCTGGGCCTTCACACTGAACTACATACTCAGCCCTGACTAGTTTTCTTCTTGTTTGAAACAAGGTCTTGCTAAACTGCCAGGTTGCCCAGACTGGGCTTAAACTTGAGAACCTCTATCCTCAGCTTCCCAGAATGCTGGAATTATAGGTGTGTCCCACCTGCTTGGCTTTTGCTCCACTTCATGGATAATATGGGCAATGACGCTGCACTAAATTGTAAATAGATGATAGTGCATAAAACATCAGTGCTTCTTAGTTGTAAGGTAAGAATTAATCTCTAATTACAACTCTTAAGAGTCTCGCTGGGCGTGGTGGCGCACGCCTGTAATCCTAGCACTCGGGAGGCTGAGGCAGGAGGATTGGTGCGAGTTCAAGACCAGCCTGGGCTACAAAAGTGAGCTCAGGACCAGCCTCAACTGCATAGCGAGACCCTGTCTCAAAAAGACAAAAAAAAAAAAAAAAAAAAAAAGAGTCTCTCCAAGAGGACCACAGGTGAGATCAGGCAAACTGCCTGTTACCCTTCTGTGTCCTCCCACCCATTCCCTGACTCCAGGCTTGCTTTGAGCTGAGGAGCTCAGCAGGTGGCAGAAAGAAGCCTTTACACCTCTGCCTTGCAATCACAAACCACTCCATCCAGGCAGCCACTCTCACAGCTTCCCTTTCCCTCCCGCAGTCTAAGCAGATCAGCCTGGAGACTGACCAGTGTGTTGACAAGCCTGTACATGAAGGTCTCAGGCAAGCCACTGGACCTCATGAGCCATAGATGACTTCTCTGGAAAGTGACAATCTCATTCTGGCCTCAGAAGGCCATCAAGACCAAGGAGCTCTTACCAGTGCACATCACAGAGGCAAAGACCCAACACTGTCCAAACTTCACAGGCTGCCCGCCATGAGCTGACCACTGCCGCAGGATGGCCACACTGCCATTCCACTCAAGTGGACTGACGCCCTTGGAGTAGTCCTCGCCCCAGTTCCCCTGCAGCACACCACTGTCATCATTGCTGTTGATCTGCAAAGGACAGATATGCAGGGTTCAGTGTCCACCTGGCAGAGCTCAGAACGTCCAGGTACTGTGGTCCTTACCATGGCGCTCACCACCCTGCACACGTATACCACGTCATTCCGCTGGGAGTAGTCCTTAGCTGGGTCCCTTAAAAAGTGCAGGCTCTTGTTCAGGATCTCAAAGCAGATATCTAGGATGTCCGTTTCAAACTTCCGACGCATTGCAAGGGAGAAAAGAGAAGAGCAAAAAGGAACTCTGAATTCTGAAACTTCAAGTCACTTAGAGACTTTTAAGTTGGTGTGTATACATATGAGGCAGGAAGTGGGAGCTAAATATAAGACACAGCCTACTTTTGATGAGCTTACAGATCAAACGGGGAGTGTTTAACTTGGAAGTCTGAAGAACTAACCAGTGTGGCAGAATGTGCAGGGAGTATCCAGAGTGAGAGATCCCTGCTGGGTGAAGAGGGGAGAGAAGGTAGTTGCCTGAGTCTGTGAACATGTGTGTCCCAAGGACTTGAGAAGTCTCCTCTCTGGAGGCCTTGTACTAGCAGAAAAAGCTCAGATAAATGAGTGTGTTTAGAGGCGACATTAAAGGAGAAGAGAGGGAGAAGACATGGAGGGTCTTGAAATTGAGTAGAGAAGCTCAGAGCTGGTTCTGTGAGCACTGGGCAGCCAGTGAAGGTTCTGTACAGTGTGTGTTTATGATGTACCTCTCAAGCCTCTGACTACCAACTACATTGGAATCCTTCTTCAGTTTTAAGGATCTTCATAAGTTGTACTGTTGGAAAATGAGATAAGTATGACCTCTCCCAGCAAGGCTCCCTGCTACTCCTGATGCTTTTTCCTGGAGTCTGAGCCCAGGATTGAGGTGGGAGGAAGGAAAAAGCACACTGACAGTGCTTGTTGCTTGGGAGCTGAAAAGTTGTGCACTGTCACAGGTCCCCTCTGAACAGCAACTGAAATACTTGATGCTATGAAAAAAAATGTGTGTATTTTTCAGTTGTGGTCAGTTTTTCTCTCCAGAAAAAAATCTAGTGACTAGGAAAATGTAGGAGCTGGGCACACTCTTCCTACTAGTGTAGCTAATAAGGATTTCTGCCCTGCCTTGAGAAGACAGGCCTTGGCTCTGTCTCCATAACTCAGCTGAACTATTATATACCCACAGGCAACATCTAAATGAATAAATATGGTTATGTTCCAAACAAATGTTCTTTATGGGCACAAAGTTGAACTTTGCATATTTTTTCAAGGACATCATTTATTTTGGTAATTCTCTTAGGCAATTTTGAAATGTAAAACGTTCTTCACTAATGGTCTATATAAAACATTGTATTAGGCCACATCTGGCCCTACAAACCTTTGGAGTAGATGAAAGAAGATTCACCATAAACTGATCACTATCAAAACTGAGAAATGTGTACATGGAGGTTAACTGTAGTCACTGGTCTGCTTTGTTTATATTTAACACACACACACACACACACACACACACACACACACACATGCACGCACGCATGCATGCACACAGAAACTAAAAAGGAAAGGTTCTTCCTTGCCCTTTCCACTGTGTAGAAGTTGTCAACACCTCACCCTGGTTTTTGCTAGCATCCTTCCTAGGACCATCTGACAAGCCCACTCCAAGCCCACCTTTAGGGGATGGCATTACCTGCCCATAGTTCCAGGGCCAGGAGGTGATGACATTTTCGTGACCTTTGTAAACAAAGCCATAGTCCCTCATGATATACTCCTGCAGCAATGTTTCACTTGGCAGGTACACATCATCCTCTGGGCAGTTAAAAGTAGTAGAAGGAGCAAGATCCAAAGCAAAAAAGCAGAGCAATAAAATTAGGAAAACATTATTGACAATATCTTTCTCAAAAACAGGAAGAATAGTTGAATTGATGTTAATGGAAAACATTTTTTTTGGGCCTCTTAAAAGTTTGCCATATGCTTCCCTATGGAGGCTAGCATTACAATCTATCTATCAATCAATCTATCTATCTATCTATCTATCTATCTACCTATCTATTTTTTTTCTTTCTTTTTTTTTGTGGGACTGGGGTTTGAACTCACGATCTTGCACTTGTCAGATAGGCACTTGTGCCACAGGGCTATCTCCCCAGCCCCTACAATCTATATTTTTAAAAGAATTTAAAGTATAGATTTAGCCAGGCGTGGTGGCTCACGCCTGTAATCCCAGCACTCGGTGGGCTGAGCAGGAGGATTGGTGCGAGTTTGAGACCAGCCTGGGCTACAAAAGTGAGCTCAAGGCCAGCCTCAACTGCATAGTGAGACCCTGTCTCAAAAAGACAAAAAAAAAAGTATAGATTTAAAAAGTTATACCTCATGGTTAAACTTTTCTGCAGGGTTTAACCACGAGGCATAAAATGTAAAGCTAGATCAGTATGCTGTGCTGTAAAAGGCTTAAATCAACAGCTTACATCATTGCCACTTTTGCCAATAACCCGCTGTGATTATGGAACATTGGATTATGTGTACAACTACTTTCTCTTAGTTCAATTAGAAGAAATTTTTTTGTACCAATAATGATGAGAAAAATTATCACATCTACACCTTGGGGTCTGTATAACTGCTAGGAGGACAACAATATGCATTGTATCAAATACTAGAGATGTACTACTAAGGTGTTTTAAAACTGTCACATAGTTATTTCTTATTAAATGCAATAAAAAAGAAAAAAGTTATACATTTATTGGACTGGAAACTAGATGGGGTTCAACCTATAACCCATCTTTCTTTGCTCTCTTTTTTTCTAAAATGTTATAGTAAAAGTATTTTTTAAAAGGAAATAGTGTTAAAAATAAAAATAAAAAAGGAAATAGTGTTGCTTATATGCATTAATGATAGTAAATATTTCTCTGCAGCTTAAGATAATTCCTCTTCTCTCAAAGAAAAATGTGGGCAAAAGTAAAATAAAAGGCAGACTGATTGAGGCTAACAGAGAAACACCAAGGAAATCACTAAACTTCACTATGCAGAGACACCTACCATCACATTTTAAAACATAGTGTGTGCTGGGGAGATAGCTCAGGGACATGAGCTCCTGCCTGTCAAATGTAAGGACCTGAGTTTGATCCCCAGTACTAAAAAACAAAGTAAAAACTCAGCGTGCTAGGCATTCTCTTTCTGTGCACATATATTTAATATAATTAGGATCATACTGTGTTCCTTTTGCTAAACAACTTCCCTTAACATCACTTCAGAAGTATTTTCATCCTGCAGTTAAAAACTGCTAAAGACAAATACCTCTCATTGGTCTTCTAAGTGTGTACCATTTCTAATGTCTTATCAATTATTATACTCTCTTCAAAATACATTAAAACAAAGCCGGGTGTGGTGGCTCACACCTGTAATCCCAGCACTTGGGAGGCTGAGGCAGGAGGATCAGTGTGAGTTCGAGGCCAGTCTGAACTGCATAGTGAGACCCTATCTCAAAAAAGCAAAAAAAAAAAAAAAAATTAAAACAAAAAAGGAAAAAAATTAAGATTTCTTGAAAACAAGCAAACACCAATATTCAATTACTTCCCCAATCTTGCATAACTATATCTGTTAATTTGAGCAACAGTTTTGTCAATAAAAATAGGTAACATAACAAACATTGTTAATTAGCTATTCTTGTTTTGAAAATCTATAACATATGTATTGTTGTATGTTATCCTGTTTCTGTCTTTTTTTCTATTTGTTTTTGCTTCTTCAAAATAAAATAAAATAAAATTTAAAGATAAACTGGCAAAGATGATCTTTAATGAGAGCACATGGGACATATCTAGAAATATGCATGATTTATCTTCCAGTCTTTCTCAGAAGCATGTCCTACCTGTGCTCCAGGGGTTAAATAGCAGGATGAAAGTGCCCATTGGGTAAGTCACACTGGTGCCCTGGCTCTGAAAGATCTCTATCTTCAGCATGTAGTGACCAATGACCGCACTTGCTGGTGTGAAAAGGGAGACTTGGAGAGAGGTGGAGTCAAGAGTGAAGTCAGACACATTCCAGACGTTTCTGTTCCCATGCCTAGTCTGCATGAGGAAGAACTTGGCTCGGGTCCCCAGCAGCTCAGAGGGCTCAGGGCCTGGGTAGGAGAGAATGACCCCAAGGAAAGCTCAGAAATCTATGTAGTATTAGATTTCTCACTTCCTCCCAACACTTGCTAATCTTTCTGGTGTAAAGCTCTGGCGACCACTGGATGTTTACAGGCAAACCACTTAGGATCTCTGGGCTTCTGTGTACTTTTTAACCTGTAAACTAGGAATCCTAATTGTACCTACCTGAAACTCTTCTGTGATTTTTTTTT
>PVJA010046749.1:0-15024 GCA_004027025.1 Myocastor coypus
AGGGGACCTTAGTTGCCAAGGAACCTGTCTTTTCTTTTCTTCTCTTTCCTTTCCCTTTCTTTCTTTCTGTCTTTTTGAGACAGAGTCTTGCTATGCTATTCAGGCGGGCCTTGAGCTCATTTTGTAGTCCAGGCTGGTCTCCAACTTGCACTGATTCTCCTGCCTCAGTCTCCCAAGTACGGGGAATACAGGCATGTGCTACCACACCCGGCTTGGAACCTGTCTTTTCTAGGTATTCATTTTCTGGTTTTTTTTTTTTTTAATTTTTCTTCTTTCCCTCTCCAGTACCAGGGATTGAACTCAGGACTCTGTGCTTGCCAGGCAGGCACTTATTCCACGGAGGTATCTCCCCAGTAGGTATCCCCCTAGGAATTCTTATAGAGCAGAACCATGTGGTGAGGCAGATCTGAGGTGGAAAACACCGGAATTCACTTCATGGGTTAGGTGGCACAGAGCTATGGTCAGCCAATAAGATTACAAGTATAATTGCTCCTGTAACATAGATAAATCGGTATTAAATGAGGAGATCACAGCAACTGGATGTGAATACAGAGCAGGAGCTTTTCCTAAGGGCTTGGGTTAGTGAGTCTACCTGGTTTCCTCAAGGTGCTAGATAACTGTTTAGCATATGAATCCCCGATGGCTATCCTTAGGGAACAGGGCTGCGTTTGTTCAGTCTTTTGTCTGGAGGTCTGGCCCACAGCAGGAGTGCCAGTCTCTCCCACAGTCTTCCATACTGGGGCATAGTCCTGTCTGACAGCCTATAGTATTTTTTGTCTAACTCAGCTGCCTACAACAGAAGAAGGTTTGGCAAAGGATCATGCCAGACCTTTGTGGGTAGACTTTGGTTCATGTCAAGGCCAGCATCGGACCGAGGGTGACCTAGGCAGGAGCTTGACCACGTTTTGCAGGACAGTGGTGCGTCAGATGTAACACTCACCAACCAGTCTTCAGGTGACATATTCTTAAACCAGACTGCATATCGGTTCAAACTGTGAGCAAGCATGGTTCAGGGCGCTGATCCAAGGACGCCTAAAGGGGGAGTGCCAGTGAGCACACAAGGAAGGCACTCAGCTGGGGAGCGTGGGAGCCGCGAAGCTGGAAAATCAAAGGTGTGTGGGCGGGACCGGGCCTCAGTGCCTGAAGCACACAAGCTGCCTTGGTCCTGAGGTAAGCGTCCTGACTGGTTCATGGCGGCTGCTAGTCACTAGTCTACCTTGGGTCGCGTGTTGCTAACTTCACAAAAGGTAGAAATAGACATAGGGTTCTTTGTGCTGGCGCGTGAGGGCTGCGCATCAGGAAGGGCAACACCACCCAGCCCAGCCTTTGCCTTCTTGTCTGCCTTCCTCATTCCGCCGCCATGTCTGCCCAGGGAGACCCAATCCGACTGAGACTGTCAGATTCCTACAGGGGAGACGGCAGGCAACCGATTGGGTGCCGAGCTGAGCTGGAAGACCCTGAGTAGCTTGCCTGGTGAGAAAATGCGCAGTGGCTGCAGACGCAGTCGCGTCATGATTCTCACAGGGCACCTGGGGAGGTATTGAGGGGGGCACTTGGTTACTGCATAGTTCTTGATGTTTCTACCCTTTGGGGCCTGCGGTGAGCGTCTCTGTCTTCACATTCACCTGATCCGTGATTTTTTTCTGTGCCTGCCCCCTGGACCCTGGCCAACAATGTTGGGGTGCCCTGGGGGGGGGTTAATGGAGGGCTTCCCTTTCAGCAGCTGTGCTTGGTCCTTTGGGTACCGTATTCATAGCTTCTCTGGAGTCTGGCGCCATGCCCAGCGCTTTATTCACTTTGAAAAACCACTGGGGAATCACCATGTGAAAAGCCTCGTGATCTCAATGAGGACTTTGAGCCCTCTGGGGTACTGGTTGGCCTCTGAGAAACTGGTATTTATAGTGGGTCCAAGGAAAGAGGAGTAGTTGACAAATTTTGTGGCAGCCAGGCATTCTTTGCCTTAAACTACTTAGTATCAGACAGACAAAAATAACTTCCCAAGCAAAGCTGTCACATGGGTATGAAGGCCGGCTGTATGCAACCTGTCTCCTTGAATGTATTGGTCTCCCCGAGGGAGAAACTGAGGAAAACTGATGGCTTCATGTGACAGTTAGGGGGATTTCTTTTCTCAGTACTTTGTTTCCTGGCCTGAGAAAACATTTGCATTTAAATGTGTAAGGGGAATTTCCAAAGAAGACCTAAAATTTATATTCCCTGAATGTATGTTAACATAATACGACTGAGATGCCAAGATCTGATTATCTGAATGTATTACTAACATATTAGTAATTTCCGTTTCAAAATCAGTCAGTACTTTCCAAAGTATATCATTACAAAAGACAAAGAAAGAAAATTAGCTGTCACCGGACTTTGCCCATTGCTCCCCAGTGTGTCCATAAGTTTTCATTCTTACTCCTTGAGAAATATTCTGCTGACTCCTCAGCTCATGTCAGTGAGTGAAGGAAAGCGAATGGGAACGCCTTTGTGTAATTTGGTTGCTTATTTTGCTAAATATTTATCTTTTGCCTACGAGTGTTACAGAAAATGGACACTTTAAAATGAAAGGAATAAATTAGAATCCATGAATTTAGGTGATTTGATTTTATTAAAAATCTAGAACATAATAAGAATTATAAACACCACAAGGATAATTTCATTTGGCTTCCTGCGGTGGGGAGTGCTTCATTTCCTGATCTCGCTGCCTTGGAAAGGTGCTGGATGTAGCTGCAAACTTTTGAAAAGCAGCTACGGACCCTGAGCTCCCACTTCTGTCCCAGTATTTTATGATCAAGCAGGTGCAGACACACATCCCGCCTGCTAGAATCCCAGGAGCTCTGCTCAGTCTCTCTGAAATAACTTCTGTCTCCAAGACATAAAGTACAAGCGAGTCTGGAGGCCGGGCAGGGCTAGTGCCAGCTGCTCTCCGACCAAGGGCAGAGCTGGGACCTATGGTCGCATCTTCCACACTGTCGCTGGACTCCCGGGAGTGCTTGATGGCGCATCAGTGAAGCTCACAGATGGGAACGGGGGAAGCCTGGGAGTGCGCCGGGCCGCGTGTCGCACCTTGCCGCGTGGATGCTTTTCTATGTGCTGCCCTGCCCAAGAAAAATCTTTTGTCTGCAGTGATCTCACATGATATAGTAAAAGCAGGTAAACTGTGAAAGCCAAATTTGTCCTCTGGCAAGATGAAGAAGGGTAGCATACTTGGCACTGTTTGCGTCGCTTCTTTTTTTTTTTTTTTTTTTGGTGGTACCAGTGATCGAACTCAGGTCCTTGTGCTTGTCAGGCAAACAGTCATTCCACTGCGCTGTCTCCCTGGCTCTGTGTTACTCTTAAAGTACTCTTGTATTTGTCTGATGTAGGCTGCGTGTCATAACCCACGAGACACTTGCTCTTTAATGATATACTAATAAGGTGAGTATATTCCAGTTCTGTAACGCACGTCCCCAAATATCGTTGCTTGAGTTGAATGTGGAATGTTAAAAATATTCAGAAAAGCTCTTTTTACAGAAAAACAGGTTGATTTTAAGTTGATGATGGACACGGTATGAGTGGTTTCTTCCCCGCATGTAGCTTTCACGGTTACTCGGTGAAAACAGGCTGATTGGGGTTCGGTCAGAATTCACTGGGCTGTTTGAAAATGACCGAGTTGTTTTCGTTACATCCTTTGAAGACACTTCACAGTTTCTTGTGGTGGACAGCAACTGTCCTCGGGTCATGTGCCTTCTGAAATCCACGGGAGATGTTACCATAGTCTCTTTGGCTCGCCGGCTGATCGGATCACCAGTAGCCTCCGCTCTTTGTCCATGAACGTTTCACGTACGCTGCATTCTCAGCTGTCCCTGTATTGCCATCATGAATTGCTGCTATCTTTATTATAAACACAGCACAACTATCTTTTTAAAAGAAATTTTTGTTTGTAATGTAAAAAAAATATTTATTTATTTATTTGGTCCAGTGTCTTGCTACGCAGCTCAGACTCCTAGTGATCTTTCTGTTTCAGCCTCCCCAGTGCTGGAATTGTAGGCCTGTGCCACCACGCCTGGTTTCAGTGGCTAGCAGGGCTCTGGGGCCTGCATGACACATGGCACCTGCGATGGAACCCAGTCCTTGTGTTTGCCAGGCAGGTACTTGGACTGTCAGGCTATCTCCCCAGCCTATTTTTCTTTTTAAAATTTTTTCTTTGGTTTTTCCTAACATGAGATATATAAAGGTGAACATACATTTATTTATTTATTTATTTATTTATTTATCTATTAATTTTATTAGTGTATTTGCAGCACGAGGTGACTACATGCGTTTTGGGGAGTCCGTGCGTGCACGGAGCACCTCTTCAGTCTTTGCTTCCCCCTCCCCTCCCCTCCCCCACTCAGTCCACTTTCCGTTTGCGAAGGCTCTAATTTGATTCTTTGCATTCATCCTGGTTCCCTCTTGTCTCTTTCCTCCCTTTCTTCTAGTGGAAGAAGCCATTCCTACTTCCTATTGCCTTTTACTTGTCTTTTTTTATGTTTAGGGTTTCTTATATATGAGAAGCCACATGATATTTAAACTGGTGTGTCCCAGGCCAAGGAGATAGCTCAGTGGCATAAGCACCTGCCCGGCAAGTGCAAGGTCCTGAGTTTGATTCCTGGTACCACAAAACAGCAGCAGCAACAACAAAACCCCACAAATTCCCTCAAAACAACCACAAAACAAAAACTGATGTGTCTCATTTATTTCATTGAATGTTCTAGTCTCAAAAGTATACCAATTTACCTCAATTTTACCCTGTAAAAAAGTAGTACTCCATTGTGTATGAAAGCCAAAGTTGCTTTATCTATTCACCTATGGACGGGCATATAGGCCACATTCAAATTTGAATACTATGAACTGTGCAGCTATAAACATGGATACGTGCGTATCACCGTAATTTAATGACTTTAACTTTTTGGAAGCTACCTAGAAAAGAACAGAATATTCAAATGGAATCTCTAGTTTTAGCTTTTGGAGGATTCTCCACAGTGATTACTACAGTTGTTGTACTAGCTGACACTCCCACCAAGGATATAGAAAGGTTTCTTCCCCCCAATCCTCACTAGCTTTTTTTAAACTTTATTTATGTTATGGCTGTTTAGCCTGCCCTGGGGGTTGGGCTGGTACAGCATGTGGTGCCAGGGATCAAACCACAGTCCCTGTGGTTGCCTAAGCTTGCCTAAGCAGGTGCTTTAGACTGCTGAGCTATCTCGCTGGCCCTTACCAGCGTTTGTTATTATCTGATTTCTTGATGACGTTCATTCTTTCTAGGGTAAGATGCAATCTGAATGTTGTTTTATCTTGCATTTCTCTAAGGGCCAACAGGTTTGAGTGTTCATGTTTTTATTGGACATTTATACTTATGAGAAGTGTCTAGTCATTTCTATAGTCTATTCTTTGATTGAGGGAATCTAATTTTCTTGGGTACTTTATATATTCTGGTTGGTAGCCCTCTGTCTGAGAAATAGTTGGCAAAACTTTTTTTCCATTCTGCAGGTCATCTCTTTATCCTGTTCATTATTTCATTTGGTGCACAGGACCTTTTTAATTTGGTAGGATCCAGCCTGTTAATTCTCAGTGCTGTTGCCTGTGCAACTGGCATTCTGCTCAGGAAGTCTGTGCCTATTATGGTGTCTTCATGGGTTTCACCTATTTGATCATCCAGCAGCTCATTTTCATTTTAAAATTTAGATCTTTGATCCATTTTGATTTTAGTTTAGTACATGGTCGAGTCAGTGTTCTGCATGTGGGTACCCAAATTTCTAACACCATACCATGTGAATTTGATCTTCAGAGGAAAGGTATTGAAGATATACAGCATACCTAAGGATATACAGTCACCTAGAGAGAAAACATTCTCTCAGGCTTTCACAGAGAGCAAACTGCTTGTTATGGTTTATATCTAGTTGTCCCCCCAAAGCTTCATGCAGTAATGGGGCAGGGACTTCTAGAGTTTGAGACTTGATCCATGATCCTTGGGATTATGTGTTTTAAGTACTTCTGGGGTTATGGATTGTAGCCTAAGGCAGATGGGCTGAGGCAGAGAGCCTGAATGTAATAATACAAAGAGAGACAGAGAGACAGACTAATGCTGTTGCTCTGCTGCCCTGTTTGGTTGGCTGCCTCTGTCGCCATATTGTTGCTGTTCTGCCACCATGAACTGCTGCTCTCTGCCATGTGCCACTCAGCCTTGGAGCTGGTCGAATGTGGACTGAAACTTCCAGTAACTGTGAGCTAATAAACCTTTCCTTCCTTCATCTTGAGTGTCAGGTATTTGTCCCAGCAATGAGTAAAAAGTGACTAAGACACTGGTCAATCAATGGCTGTGACTCATCTAGATGGCTGACACTGACAGCAGTTCTACAAAGCACTGTACATGGTTCCAAAGTAAATCCTGAGGGTATTTGACTGACCTTGATAGATTCAAAAGTTACATGTTTTGTCATACAGGTCTTGCTCTAACTTGACCTTAAGCACCCAGCAGAAAAGTTTAACCACAAGACATAAAATGTAAAGCTAGGTTAGTATGCTGAGCTGTAAAAGGCTTAAATCAACACCTTCTATCATTGCCACTTTTGCCAGTAACCCACTGCCATTATGGAACAGTGGATTATGTATACAACTACTTTCTCTTAGTTCAATGAGAAGAAACTTTTTGTACCACTAATGATTAGGAAAATTATCATGCTTACACCTTGTGCTCTGTATAACTACTAGGAGGACAACAATACGCATTGTATCAAATACTGGAAGTGTATACTAATGTGTTTTCAAACTCACATTGTTACTTTTATTAAATGCAATAAGAAAAAGATAGAGAGAAAAAGAAATACCAAAAAAAAAATAAATAAATAAATCTCTACAGCTCAGGTGGCCAGATCCCCCCAACCAAAAAATAAATTGATCTTTATGTCAAATAGCATTTCTTTTCCAAAGTTGGGTGTGCTGTTGTTTCTGCTCATATTTATAACTGTCATCTCTTTCCATTGAATAGTTCCCTTAACCAATATATAGTCTTTCATTACCACTTGGGGTTAGTTTTGCCATAAAGTCCACTCTGCCTGAAAATAGGATAGCCGCTTGTGCTTGTTTATGTGTTCATGTGCTCATGTTGTACCCAGTACTGTTGTCCTTCTTGAAAATTTTATTCTATGCATTTCTTTCTGGAGTAATGTAGATCTTCTATGCAACATACCATTAGATTTTGTTTCTTGATCCACTCTGCCAGTCTGTGTCTTTGGACTGGCAAATTGAGGCCATGACACTGATAGTTGTTCTTGCTATTGTATTAGTTTCCTACTGCTGATTTCGTTGTCTTTCCTTTGTTTAATTGCTCTCCTACCCGGTGCATTGATTCCAGTGAAACATGTGGCATTTTTAGCTTCATCCTCTCTTTGTGGGATATCCTTGAGAGTTTCTGGGGTGCTGGTTTCTGGTCATGAATTTCTTTAGGTGGTTTTTGCCCTCACGCTTATTGTTTCCGTTACTCATACTTGGAGTAGAATTCTTAACCTCCTGGATTTCTTTTGGGAACTTTTATGGATTTGCATGTTTTTCTATGCTGGACATTTATGTTTTACATCTTCTTTAGCTCCGTTACCTTATTAGTCACGTCTTTTGTAGATTTATTTGACCTTTGGTTTCATTAAGGTCATTATCTGGGGTCAAGAAGATTGTACAGTAGAATAAGCACTTGCCTGGCAAGTGTAAACTCCTGAGTTCAAATCCTGGTACCATAAAAAAAAATTGCAATCTGTCTTGTTATATTATCTTTGAATTTGTTAAGAAAATTTATGTTCTGTTTTGTTACCTCCACTATTATCCATTCAGATAATTTGGCTTTGTGGCTTTTGATTTCCTCTCCGTCAATCCATGCCCCACTCCCACTGTGGGCTCTGGGGTAGTTGGGGATTTGGAGACATTTGTTGCCTCGTCTTCATATGTTTTCATTTTTTGTTTACTTTTCTCTGTGCTGAGGATGTGGTCTAATCACAGTGGGTAGTTTTGTTGCTAGCATGAATGTCTTTAGTTAGCCCTCTTTAGTTAATGTCTACTTTTGAAAGCTGTCCTCTGGGTGTAGCTAAATGTTAGTCTTCAACTCTGTCCTAGGATTTGGTTAATTCCATTATGTGGGAGGGGAGGTTGTAGGTAACTTTCCCTGTATCCAGTTCTTTGGGAATAGACTGTCAGGCTATCCAGATATAGGCATCAGGCTGGCGAGGTGGCTCAGCAGTCTAAAGCACCTGCTTAAGCAAGCTTAGGCAACTGCAGGGATCGTGGTTCAATCCCAGATTTCACCTGCTGTGCCAGCCCTGCCCCCAGGGCAGGCTGAGCTGGTGATAATAAGGAACAAGAAGCAAAACCCAGAAAACAGATAAAGGCATAAAGAGAAAAGCAGTTGATAGCAACAGCTATGTCACCTTGGTTAAAATAGCAAAATTGGCAATAACAATATCACCAAATGCAAATTGGATAATGACAAACCCTAAGAATTAATAATGTTCTATCCTTAAGCACAGAAAGAGATCTGTGATTATATCATGCATGTAAGACAGACCAGGAGCTGACTTACAGTAACTATCTACCCAATGTGTACTGTGTCTCCACTGATAATGGAACAATCTCCAACACTAATGAGACTTGGCTTCTATAGACTCATAAAGCCTAAGGGTTATGTAGGTATGCAGAGAGGGTGTGGGGATAAAGAGTATGAAAACAGTAATATTGTGAGGAGGAGCCCTCTCTGCTGAAGAGGCAGCCTAGACCGGAGCCCTGTCTGAGCTCAGCCACGACCCCCTCTCTGGAACCCGGGGAAGCAGTCAGATCACTGTTTCCTGCTGGGCTTACACAGTGGGGCAGGAACTTGAGTGGATGGCTGGACTCAGGCCATCAGCTCTGAAAGCCACCTCTGCTAAAGCTGGCCTCCCCTGATGGAATGCAGGTCTGTGTCCCTCCTGGCCAGAGCTCGGACTTCTCAGAGGACCTCAGGGGATCCATGTCTAGCCCCTGTCCTTTCCATTTGTCCCCATAGCTGTCTCTGTGCTAGGAAAACTCATCAGTTTTGGAGTGAAACTGGTTTGTGACTCAGTTCCACAAAATCAACGCTTCCTCAAATGCCATCCAATGAAACGCTGGCAAAATGGTGAGCACTGCATTGGATTTTGTCTGCTGTGTCCCAGCTTGAAGAAGTCACTCTTGGGAAACACCTTTTGTGTTTATAGCACCCTGCAGGCCTTTCTTGAGGGCATCTCTGCTGGGCCACCGATAATTTCTCCTTGAAGCAACAACTCTTCTGAGACTCACCTCTTCTGCTGGGGTTGGCTTCGTCTTGAGCAGGTCAGGCCTGGTGGCCTCTCCTGCAGCTCTGTTCTGAGGGCAGCCAGGGTGCAGAGCTTGCTGGGAGTTGGTGGTTTGATTGTCCCAGAGGGAGGTCTCCTCATGGAGCAGTAGGAAAAGAAATTTATATTACAAATACAAATGCTTTCTGTAAAAATTTATATGGAACGCATTCAGTAAATAAGATTCAGATAGAGAATCGGAACATTATTAACAGCGTCTTTCAGATCAATAACCACAGTCTCAATTTCAAAAAGCTCTGCCTACTTGTGCATATTTTTGAATTTTGTTTAAAAGTATGTAGGTAAAAATATTTTACTTATATGTAGCTTAGTTTGTGCTTGTTGTAAGAGTTCATTATATTCCTAATAGTTTTCATCCTTCGTAACATTGGGCATTTATGTTGTTTTTAATTTTTAGCTGCGACAAATAAAGCCATTACATGCATGCATTCTAGTTTTGCACTGGTAAACATATGCACATGTTTCAGTTTGGTATGCCGCTGGGAGGAGAGTTGCTAGACTGTAATATATGCTTGATTGTAGAATTTCAGGAAGGTGATTGCTTGAATTAATCTTTTAGAAATATCTTTCCCATATCAGTGAAAAAAAAAAACAAATTTAAAATGAAGACAAAAATTTAGGTGAAGATTGTTTGGAACTAACAATGTCAGTGAGATAGAAATAAAGAGGTAGATATGAGAGCTACTTATGAACAGAAACAAGAGGCGTTGAGGGCCCGACAGGATGTAGACCTGCAGCCAGGACAACTTCCAGGCATCTAACCAAATGGCTATTGGTTTGGTCTTATCCACAGAGACAGTGGCTACAGGAATACCATTACAGGAGCACAAGTATGCTACCAGAATATTATGCTAGTATTTCTTCTAAAGATAAAGAACTGTATAATAATACAGATGATATTCAGTGATTGGCATATTTTCTCCAAATTCTTTCTTTCTCCTTCCTTCCTTCCTTCCTTCCTTCCTTCCTTCCTTCCTTCCTTCCTTCCTTTCTTCCTTCCTTCCTTCTCTCTCTCTCTCTCTCTCTCTCTCTCTCTCTTTCTGGGCTGGCTCAGCCTGCCCTGAGGGTGGGGCTAGGGACTGAACCATGGTCCGCTGTGCCTGTCTAAGCTTGCCTAAATAGGCGCTTTAGACCGCTGAGCTATCTCATCAGCTCTTTCTCCAGTTTTTGAATTACCAGGATAAGTTCTAAGAATTATACCTACTGATGTTTACAGAGGACTCAAAGGGACAGAAATGACTTAAAGTTACCTCTGTTCTTTAGAAGTTATATAGACCTGATCTAGCTACTTAATGCCCAAGAGGTCATTTCTTCATTGGTAACGCAAGAATCATAGTATACATTTTATTTGATTCAATGAGATCAAATGTATAAAGCTTCTATTGATTAATGTCTAGCACAGAATAATTTTTAATGATATCTATCATAATTAATATCTTATTTAATTACATCATATTAATTATTATTATTTTTCTGTCTTTTTGAGACAAGGTCTTGCTATGCAGTTCAGGCTGGCCTTGAGCTCACTTTTGTAGCCTAGGCTGTTCTTGAACTTGCACTGATCTCCTTGCTTCAGCCTCCCAAGTGCTAGGATTATAGGCGTGCGCCACCACGCCCGGCCCACATATTAATGATTTTGTTACCTTTTATATTCTCAAAGGATATTTCCTAATTCCCCTCCTTTTCATCAATTTATCTTTTTCTTTTTGGGAAGGGTCTATAGGATGTTCTTGGAATTGTAGTGATCCGCCTATTTACAGTCTCCCAAGAGCTGGGATAGTAGGCGAGCACCACCATGCCCAGTCTGAATTGCCATCTCAGTGCACCCCGGGGGTGGGGCTGGCATGGTAGGACGGGAATGAAACCTCTGGCCCCTGTGCCTGCTTGTAGGAGCTTTAATCCACTGAGCTATTTGGCCGGCCCTTCATCAATTCATCCTTTTCTTTTTTTTGGTGGGACCAGGATTTGAACTCATGACCAGGCAGGCCCTTGTGTCACAGAGCTATCTCCCCCATCCCCTTCAATTTATCTTAAAGTCTTAGAAGGTTAGATAAAACTTAGTATTGTATTTAGCAGCCTTAAGCTACACGTAGCCATTCCCCGGAAGATAGCCACTGGCTTAAAGTGAGGTTGTGAGTACACTTAGGTCTTAGCCCTCAAATATTATTGATTTATCTAACAAAGTTTTGATGTGTAACCTATAGTTCTTTTTAGGATTTCAAAGTTTTTTTTTTTTTTTTTTAAACCAAAAATGAAATCTCTGCTACTAAAACTCTACTGCAAGTCCCTGTATTATAAGCTGTAACACTCTAATTGTCTTGGAAGCAAATTTGTGCAGAATATAGTTTGTAAAAAAGCACCACTTGTGTTTCACAGTGTAGAGATGATTGTCATTCACCGCGTGAGCCTACATCTGCGGAGGAAGAAAGACGCGGCGTCGCAGCAGCTCCCAGGTGCTGACGCATTCGTGGGACTAGGCGGCGGCGCCGAGACTCTCGCAATCCAGTCAGGTCTGCTTTGAGCTTTCATGCCCCGGGCAGTGTGTAGACTTGGGCGCCTCGTGCTCAGATCTTCTGTCTGTGCTACACTGACTGGGGATGAATTCTGAAGACGAAAACATTAAATGCGATGTTGGTTTCATCGTCTCAGTTGCCAGGACAGCAGAGCGAAGCTTCTGGAGAGCCTTTCGCATCCTTAGCTACTTGCTTCCGGGCTTTGTCTCTTACCTCTTCTCTTCCTGCAGATTCCCCATTGTTCTATTTTTACATAGTAAGTAATTCAACAAAATAAAAACACTGCAGTGGTCTCAGGCAATGCAATTAGGAAATAATGATGATAGCAATACATATTATTCACGATGCATCGATTTTTCTGACATCTGAAAAGGATGTGGGATTAGTCGTGCATCAGAAGCTATCGGTCCCCTGACTATCCTCCAATTACCCAGCCACAGAAAGTGGTATCATAGGACCGTACTTGGGACACGGAAGTACAGGTGGAAAGGACACCATTTGAAAGTGTCTCCTACTGATTTGGGTGGTTTATTTTATCGGAACCTGAGGCAACTGAACGAAGATGAGAATTTTGAGGATGAGCAGATCCTCAAACTATTTCTGGGGGCTGCTGGGAATATCATATGCATCTTGTGTACCTCATTATCTTGATTTGAAGGCCCAGGAGGAATGTTTTGTTTGCTAAAACACTAGAAAAGACAAACATGCATGTAACCAGAGCTTAAAAACCTTCATACCAAGAAGTCATGCGCTTGTCTCCAAACAGCTGTCTCTTGAGTCCAAGCTTAATATAACCCTTACACATTACAGGGAATAGCTTAGGGCGTAACGCTGCTCCACACAGCAATAGTGTGTTGCAGAAAGTGACTTCCCCACTGCTGTACCCAGCTTCGATATCCTCTGTATATTTTATAATTCTTTATATATCATAGAAAGTAATTAGATAAAATGAATAGCATCCCAGAAATTCTGTTTACCAAGGCTGCTTAATGAAGTCTCTTCAGGCAGTGAGGGAAGGAAACACCAGAAATTGGTGCAGGGTACCTGGAGGGGGTGGTGTCCAAGTCCTTTTTCACTGGACACCACTGTGGTCTATTTCCTCGGTCAGCTGTCTGGTCATATGGCCATCCTAACACCTGAGTGGTTATGGAGGTCACCTAGGGACAGGGGTTACATGCATCTGGCTGTGGTGTGTGCAGTGGATAATAGATAGTAAGCATGTAAGAGTAAACCTCAACAGTGAAATACTGGCCATTTGTCTACCATCAAAGCCTCTTCCATTATGTTGTTTATCTGCTCACAGCAGCTCATGGCCTCTCAAGAAATTCATATTCAGGGTTGGCGAGATAGCTTGGTTACTTTTGTCTCATTGCTGGGACAAATACCCGACTCCCAAAATGAAGGAAGGAAAGGTTTATTTAGCTCCCAGTTACTGGCAGTTTCAGTCCATACTCAGCTGGCTCCAAGGCAGACTGGCACATGGCAGAGGGCAGCAGTTCATTGTGGTGGAACAGCAACAGTGACGACAGAGGGAACTGACCAACCAGGACAACAGAGAGCTACTGAGAGAGAGTCCGTTTCTCTGTCTCTCTTATAATACATTCAGGCTGTCACCCTGGGCTGGGGAAGGTACACACACCCATAATTCTAACAGTACTAAGATACATAATCCCAGTGAATCACGAGTTAGTGTCAAACCCTAGAAGTTCCTGCCCCTTGACTGCATGAGGCTTTGGGGGGACAACTAGACACAAACCATAACACTCAGCAAACTAAGTGCCTACTTTGGCAAGTGAAGGGACCAGGGGTCCAATTCCTGGTCCCACATTCCTTGCTGGCCCCACCCCTTGGGCACCCTGAACTGGCGAATGAGTCTGAGTGTCGAGGTGCATGCCTGTAATCCCAGTGCTGGGTAGGCTGAAAACAGTAGGATCACTACAAATCCAGGCTGTGTAGTGAGACCCTGTACCAAATACATAAAATGAAAAATAAAAAAGAAAAAAGAAAAAAGAAAAAAGTCAAGGAAAAGTACACAAATTCAATGTGCTATTTATTTTATTTAGCAATCAATTTCATGAGGATTCTGAGTCTCGTGTTGGTATGTTGGTTTTGATTTGCTGCGCTAGTACTTGGTTTGAATTTGTTTTTAATTTTAAGTGTTTGCTTTATGACCTATTTTCATTAAAATAGGAAAGGGGAAAATATGCACCCCTTGTTTTTCCTTGTGAGAGAGCGGTAAGATAAATCCTCAGACATTTGACAAGCTCTGATGGATCGGTGACATGCACCCTGATGGAGTGACCTAGGTGATGATGTGTTATTTGAATTACTTCAGAAGGGACAGACCCCCACCTCCCTAGAAGCCTGTCCTTATTGAAAGTCCAGACACATTCCTGTTGTAAACTGTGGCATGTACTTAGATTTGATCATGCACTTCCATGATATTTTTGATTTGAGATTACTATAACTTTGAAGTCCGGAAATCTCCAGTGTAAGTCACATTTACTTAACTGACAATGTGTGTGTGTGGTACAAAGTTTTATTTCGTTTTTTTTTTTTTTTTTTTTTATGTATTTAGTACAGCGTCTACAGGGTCTTACCTGTAGATAGGACTCATAGTGATCCTCCTGTTTTCAGCCTCCCAAGTGCTGGGATTATAGGTGCCGGCCACACACTTAGTCTTAATCACCTATGGTGCTGGAGATGGAACCCTGGACACTGCACTCTGCCCAAGCAGGCACTGTAGTCTGCTGAGCTATTTGACCGGACCCCACATTTTAAAAGAATAGAGAAGATTTAGTGCAATTTGTGTCCTTACTAAGTACACTTTGCCACTAAATACTCCTTTATGCCACCGAATTCCTTTTTTCTCTGTGTTCGTGCAAACCCATATGAACACACACATATCTATCAGGTCTTTACTGACACATTTAGGTTGTTTGAAATCTTTTATTAGCAGTGCTATGGCGGTGTATTCTGAACACTCTTCACCGGGGCATCTGTGCAGTCTACTCCCCCATTTCCTTCGGTTTTGGCTTGTCACCTTCTTATATACCTATATAAGTAACACTTCTCTTTCTTTCTTTCTTTCTTTCTTTCTTTCTTTCTTTCTTTCTTTCTTTCTTTCTTTCTTTCTTTCT
>PVJA010046750.1:0-14978 GCA_004027025.1 Myocastor coypus
TAACTGCTTATATCACATTGTATGGAAAGTTATTAGAATATCAATGATGGTCAGAAAATATCATTTACAAGCTAAGTCAAAGGTATTTGATACTCAGAAAGCCAGTGATGATAAGCCCAGTACCTATGTTATAGAATAATAGTATCACAAAGCTTTTCTGCTGGAGGGTTGAGAATGTAAGTTAACAGACCGACAATTACATTTACTAGTTTATTTGAAAAGGAATGACTTAGGAATAGCCAAATGGAAGCCACATCAGGGGTCAGGTATAGGGCAGGGCAGGCAGAGCTTTCTACTCTCTAGGTTCTGCTCTCCCATCCACATTAGCATCAGCAACGCAGAAGTTCCTGGATCGCAGTGTTCAAGAGTCTTTATAACCTGTCTGCATCCTCCCTTTCCTAGACATAAAGCCATTTTCCACCCTAGAAAGAATGGCTATCAGCAAAAAATCAGCAAACTCAAGTTTGCATTTTCTGGAAGCTAGTTCCCTCATCCAAACCTATCTAGGATCTCCAACCTGAGTCATCTCATATAGCATAAACTCAAGTGTGGCTGAAGGGCTTTTTATCAATAACAAAAGACACTTCCATCCCTCAAGAAATTTCCTAGAACTTCAGGATCTCTGCACCAGTGACAAATGTTCTTTATTATTGTACTACAAAACTACTGTGATAAAATCAGCATGGTACTGGCAAATAAAGAAGCTAGGCCTGAAGATCAGTGAACAAATAGAAGATGCAGACACAACCTCAAACACACTCAGCCACCTTATCTTTGACAAAAGAGCCAAACATGTTCACTGGGAAAAAGACAGACTCTTTAATAAGTGGTACTGGAAAAACTGGCTTTTCCCCATGCCAAGGATTAAAATTGGACCCATGTCTATCATCATGCACCTAAGTCAAAATTGATCAAAGATCTAAATATTAAAGCAGAAACACTATGCTTACCAAAAGAGAAAATAGGCAGAAATCTCAAAGATAGAGGTGAAGACTGAGACTTCATGAACAAAACTCAGATTACAAGTGAACTAATGCAAAAAAAAAAAAAAACATACATGAGATTTCACCTTAGGAAAAAGCTTTAGCACAACAAAAGAAATCATAGAGTGAAAAGACAACCAACAAAGTAGGAAAAAATTACAGCCAATTGTTGCTCAGACAAAGGACTTATGTCTAGAACTTAGAAGAATTGGAAAAAGACAGACCTCTCACCCCCGAATTCAAAGCCCTAATCCAAAAATGGTTATCTGAGATGAATATACACTTCTAAGATGAAGAAATACAAATGGCAAATCAATACATGAAAAAATGTTCAACATCATTGGCCATTTGAGAGATGTAAATTAGAAGAATTAGAACTGAGGTTCCATCTCACCTTAGAAAGAATGGCTATCATCAAAAGATCAATGTATAACAAATGCTTCTGGAAAACAGACCCTTCTCCACTATTGGTGGAAGTGTAGCCTGTTACAATCATTACAGAGATCTCATTTGACCCAGCTGTTCCCTTTCTAGTATCTTCTCAAAAGACTTAAAAACCTCATACTACAGCAATATATGTGCACCCATGTTTATAGCAGCACAATTTGTGCTAAATTTTGGAAACAACCCAAATGCCTATCACTTAAGGAATGGATGAAAAAAGATACTATGTCTTTATACAATGGAGTACTACTCAGCCATAAGGAAAGATAAACTGGAGACTTTTGTAGGCAAATGGATGTTACCTGAGACAATACTCCTAAGTGAAATAAACTCAACCCATATATGTAGACATCATATTGTCTTACTAGTGTGAGAAACTGAACAAGTAAATAAGATCCACAGTGTACAATAAATATTGGGAATTTGAAAGAAACTATTCAAAAGAAAAGACAAACTGTGATGGGGGAAAGAGGAAAGGAAGAGAGGGAAAAAGAAAAAAATATGTATTTGTACACAACATAGTTCATTTGTACTCTGAATAACTACTGCAAAGACAGCAATATCCATATTAATTATTGCAACTCTCCTAGAAACCTGTCTTGAAACCATATTTTATTATTGTTGTTATTTTTTCTTTTTAAAATAAATAAATACATAAATAAATATGCTAGCCATTGCATCCTTTTTCTTCTTTATTACTGCATGCTAGTTATATATTATTATGGGCTTCATTTTGGCATAGTAGGTTCTTTTTCTTTTCCTTTTCGCAAGGAACATAGGATTTTCTAAGGACAGCTCATTGTCAACACACACAGTAGGCTCTTAAATGCATATCTTTGAATTCCTTGACTAACTTGGGACACAGAATCATGGTGAGGAACTAAAACTGTCTAAAGAAAGCCCTCTCAGGGGACCGGGTGTACAGCCCAATGGCACAAGTACCTGCCTGGCAAGTCCTTTCTCTGAAATAAGGAGGACAATAAGATCCTCAGTTCTGAGAGAGACCCTTGACTGCTGCCAAGAGAGTCATGACTCTAATTTCACACACAATCTTAAGTTTGGCAGGAGAGCAGATAGAATGGCACGTATTTTTTTTTTTTTTTAAATTTGGTAATTTCCTTGGAGCTTGGTAGTTAAGTCCTTATACCTTGAGCCTTCTTGAATCCTTGTGGGTCAGCAGTGACAGCAGCAGTGGTGGTATCAAGTGTGCCTGGAACCCCCACTCCAAGAAACCTGCTATTTCCAAATGCAAGAGCTTCTAGAAGCTGAATCTGAGCATGCTGCCAGAGAAAGATGCATCAATACCAGGAAAGTGTCAGAGCAGGTCTGCAGGCTGTGCTGCAGAGCTCAGTTTCACAGTAGGCCTTGGCGGCTTTTCAGAAGCTCTTCCTACCACCACATTCTTTTCTCTTTTCTTTTCTTTTCTTTTTTCTTTTCTTTTCTTTTCTTTTCTTTTCTCTTCTCTTCTCTCTTCTTTTCTTTCTTTCTTTCTTTTTTGAGACAGGGTCTCACTGTGCAGTTTGGGCTGGCCTTTTACTCACTTTTGTAGCTCCCAGGCTGGTCTGGAACTTGCAGAGATCCTCCTCGGTTAACTTCCTGAGTGCTGAGATTACAAACATCCTCCACCACTCTGGGTTGCAGGGTCGCACAGTAGGTGCCAGCATCCAGGGCCAAGACCGCATAGCATGTGGGGTCAGGAATCAAACTTGAGTCCTTGTGTTTCCAGTTCAGGTCCTTGTGCTTGCCAGGTAGGTGCTTATGCCTCTGAGCTATCTCTCCAGCCCCATTCCCAGGGCTCTCGCTTTAAGGAGCCAGTACACTGCTCTCTGCTCTCCCCACCATAGCAAAGTCAGAGAGGATGCCCTGGGTTGCCCCCAGAGGTCCCACTGCTGCAGTTTCTCACACAAGTTCACTGAAACTGAGATTGTCCAAGGAAGGTTGATTGGATGCTTGAAACTCAGAATCCTTGAATCGGCAGACTGAGCCACCTCAGGGGATGACGGGGTCCACACTTCTGTTGAGAACAGACAAGCCTGAGATGTTGCATTTATCCCCTGACCACTGCCCATCTCTAGAAGCAAGAGAGAAACCAAGAAGAACCCTGAATGAACCTTATATTGACTTGTTTCTAGTCCCTAGCTTTATTACCAATTTGAGATGTCACACAGCTACGCTGTATACTCCCATTAGCTTTCCTACTGGTAACACTTCTGCTGTATAGTCATGCAGCTTGGAATTGTTTAAGTAGCTTTTTAGAAAACTTGGAGGCTGTATTTGCTTTCCTCTACCTAATTGAAATCCCCAGCTCTTCACCTGGGTTAAGCAGGTGTCAGGATGAGTGACTTTTTGACAGCAAGAGACCAAAAACTCCAGTTCGGATTGTGCTAATGCCATGGTTTTCTGAACACATGTGCTATTGGCCATAAAGCATACTATGGGTGCATAAACCACTGGTTACTTCTTCACCTTTCCTCATTCCGGTCACCTCTCCCATACCTCAAACTACCCTGGGGTTTTGTTTTAAATCCCATAAATGCTCCTGAATCCTGTCCTTGGAGAAGTAGATTTGAGTCTAGGCTCCCTGCTCCAGGTTGGGCCACTTCATGAATAAAAATCTTGTAAAATTCATCACTTTAAGAATCAGCACAGTAAGCAGCAGGCAAAATAAGGGTCAGTAAAATAAGTTGAATCAAATTATTTCTACCTCAGCAAAAGAGACTGTAGAGAACAGCCAGTGCCTGCCCTATGTTAATCCGTTCTTACTCTGAGCTATTCTGTTGCACACAGCAGCGGTTTGCCATGGTTTAATACATTTTGAGTACAAGTGTCATTTTGAGTACCTGGTTCAAGCCACTAGCTCTTCATTCAGTGAAGACAGACAACTGTCTGTCTTTATTTTATTTTTTTTAAGTTGGCACAGTGTCTCACTATGCAGCTCAGACTCAGTGATCCTTCTGTTTTCAGCCTCCCCAGCACTGGGATTACAGGAGTGGGCCACCGCACCCAGATTCAGTCATTGTTCAGCATACCCAGGGGTGGAGCCAGCATGGCATATGGTACTGGGGATTGAACCTGGTCCCTGTGCTTGTCTAAGCAGACACTTAGTTCACTGAGCTATCCCCCTGGCCAACAACTGTCTGTCTTTGTGCCATCTTCCCTGTGCAACCACAAGACACAAACTGATCAATAATTTATCCATGTCAAAAATTGACCACTTGTGGGTCTATTGATGTAAATCAAGAGCACATGGATATCAGGAGTATATTATGTCATGCCAGAAATTAGGCAGAGGAAGAAAAGGTAAATGCAAAGGTGAAGAGGAGACTTTTAACTTTG
Organism: Myocastor coypus; assembly: GCA_004027025.1. Lineage (NCBI taxonomy): Eukaryota > Metazoa > Chordata > Mammalia > Rodentia > Myocastoridae > Myocastor > Myocastor coypus. Next base: position 4,764 of record PVJA010046750.1, read on the forward strand.
AATTATACTTTAAGAGAAACCTGGGCCAGGGATATAGCTCAGCAGCACAACACCTACCTGGCAACCACAAGGTCCTGAGTTTGATTTGTGATACAGACAGACAGACAGACAGACAGACAGACAGACAGACAGAGAAACCTGCCATTTCCAGACCCAAAATCATTCAGACATTTTTCCTTCCAAAAAATTCACTGTTTAAAAAAATATCCTATGGGTCTTAAAGGCCAATTGAGCTGCAAATTGGATTTGTGCTGTTCACCTGTGAGTTCCCCTTTCCCCCTACTCTGACGGCAGTGGCAGTAGGAATGGGTAACACACCTAATTTTCAAATACCTATAAATGGTCTGTTTGCATTCTAGTACCCCCACCAAATGGGTAACTTGAGCAACAGTGGGAATACACACCCTCGATCACTCCTCACGAAGACATATGCAAGCTCTCACTGAAAACTCTCAACCATGGACCCTATGTGCCTTCTTTTTCAGGATCTACACCAGCAATGGCGAACCTTGTAAAAACCAAGCGCCCAAACTGCAACTCCAAACCCACTCACTTATCACAAGTGCCAACATTGCAATTAAAACTGAATTCTAAGGTTTTAGTTTAGAAAAAAACAACCATTATGTAATGCTCAGCTGCTGGGGTGACTTGGCTTATGTGCCAACAGAGAAGGCTCTGCGCGCTGCTTTAGCATGTGTGCCACTAGCTCACCACCTGGCCTACATGCTATCCTTTTAAAATTGTGCCCAGTGAACCTCTTTATGCCTTGTGTTGCCACATCTTGAAAATTCTATGTCTGCATGGGAAGTCAGCTAACCAACAACCCACCTCATGGGTGGGGTGAGGTGAGGTCTTCATCTCCTTTGTGGGGAACCTCATCAGACCCAATCCAGTGACAAGAAATCCCAGATACATGAGCTTCCAGTCACACCATCTATGACCTCTGGACTTGAGGGTTATAAAAGGGACCCTGCAGACTGCGGCATGGCACCCTGACTGCTCATCAAGAACTGTCTACAAGCATCATATCAGTGCAGTTTGCCCTGCCCATGCTGCCACCCACCTTGAAACTGCTGTCCAAATCCTCAATTTTGATAGCACTGTTGGTTTCATTAACCTCTTCCTTGTCAGGCCACATGCTGTAATGCTCTATCTGCGCGGACTTTTTCTTTGCTCTCTGTATTCTTTTTAAGTCTCATCATCACCTTAAACTTTTCTCAGCTTGTCTGTAACCTACATATCATCATATGCAACATGGTGTGTGATTTGAGTGTCATTGCTAAGTAGGGCTGAATCAGAATGAAATAAAGAATTTGAGCCGGGCGTGGTGGCTCACACCTGTAATCCCAGCACTTGGGAGGCTGAGGCAGGAGGATTGGTGCGAGTTCAAGACCAGCCTGGGCTACAAAAGTGAGCTCAAGGCCAGCCTGAACTGCGTAGTGAGACCCTGTCTCAAAAAGGCAAAAAAAAAAAGAAGAATTTGCAATTGCCATGGTCATGACTGTCAAGCGAAATCAGAAATATTTGATGAATCAAAGCCAATGTGTATGATGTACTTTATGAATTTATTGTGGAAAGACATAAAAATATTGGCTTGCATTAGTAGCATAGTTCACTCATAACAGGCCTGGCCAAAGGCATTCTTTTATCCTGACTTCCATTAACATGATGTCTGCTCCTAATAGTAGATAAGGGAGGTAAATAATCTCCAAAATTAAAAATAGCCCATAAAAATGTAAGTTGTGAGATTTCTATATTCTTATCATGTACTGCAATACATGGCACACAGTAGGTACCCAATAAATATTTGTGCAATAAACGAGTAAACTACTATAATTTCAACTCAGGCTCTATGATTACTTGCTGTATGATAGTAATCAAGTTCCTGAATTTCTTTAAGCCTATTTCTTTATCTATAAAGTGGTGATGATAATAATTAGTCACTTTATAGTTTTTATTGCCTGAATCATACCCTCCTCTCATACTTTGAAGTATTAACCCTCAGTATCTCAGAGTGCCCTCGTGAGACTTGGAAATCTGGACTCCAGATTTGCCAGACCCCAGACCCATGCACACAGAGGACAGAACATGCCAGAACACAGTGAGAAAGTGGCCAGCAGCACACAAAACTTTATACCTGAACTTCCAGCTTCCAAACTATGAGAAAATTAAGGTTGCTTAAGCACCCCCCCCCCCGGCTGTGATATTTTTGTTATGGTATCTCAAGTAAACACAACTGCCAGTACCTAGTGATTAAAAAAAAAAAAAAAAAAAAAGCACCTACAAAAAGCACCTATTACATGAAGTTTCAGTAATATTTTACATACTTGTTACTAGTATTAATAAAAATATCGGGCTGGGAAGATAGCTCCATGGCACAAGTGCCTGCCTGGCAAGTGCAAGGTCATGAGTTCGAACCCCGGTCCCGCAAAAAATAAATAAATAAATAAATAAATAAATAAATAAAAATAAAAATATCTAAGCAAGGCATCAAAAGTATTTAATATACATGAAATCAGTACGGAAGTCAGTAGAATTCCTGGCATATCTGAGGACCTTAAGGATGGAGAAAACTAAACCAGGCTGGGGTCCCAGAAGAGTTTGTATATCCGTAAACAACATTCTAGCTCAAGGAATGGGGTCTCATTAGATGCAGGGGATCTTACTGAATTAGTGGGTCTCGGTGGGGCACAAGAGTCTGTCCTCATAACCAGTGTCCAGCGGACTCCACTGATGATCAGTGGGCCACAAGAGGAAACACTGAGGATAGGTTGTTGGGTTCCAAGGGAAACCTGTATGACTGGATCCATGAGACACAAAGCCAAACACATCAAGCAGCTAGAAAATATTCACCAAACTGGATCCCATAGCCCTATATACAATGATTAGAGATCGCAGTAACAGCTAAGTCTATAAATAATTTGGAGCCACAGAATTAAGGCACTGAGATAGCTGATATTACTTGAAGAATTCTTGAAGGAAGACACTCTATCAGCAGAAAAGTGAGGCTGTTCTCTGTAGGACAGCCCCTTTGGGGTTCACATTATCCGAGCCAGGCTGCGCCCAGGACCTTATTTTCCTGTCCAAATAGAGACAGGAGCCACAGGTTGTTGCTGCTTCTGAGAGCCAGTGGAGGAAGGAGTAGGTGTGTTTATGACACTGTTTGTGTTCCTGCTAGTTTATGTTTGGTTTCCTTATCTGTGGAGACCATAATGGCTGTTGGTGCCAGCTTGGTGACCACCTGATCTCAGTCAGACTCCAGCATCATTACTGAAGGTGCCAGGAGGTTGGCCTCCATGTTGACCTGCAGCCGGAACTTGGAAGAGGGTGGTGGGCTGGAGGGTAATGCTCCTGTGTGAGCGTAGGGTCTTGGAGGCCTTCACTTAAACTAGCATGGGACCGAATGCATGACTGTGTTTTAAGTAGGAGCTTGGGCTTTGGAAGCACATTCTTCTGGAGTCTATATTTCTCATATTTATACAATAATATTTATTTTTAAGTAAATCATGGGTTCAGCGAGAGACAAAGCATATAAAATGTTCAGAATTTTTTACCGAAATTTCTTCCTCATCCCAATTAATCACATTCTCTTCTATGATGTGATAGCAAGCCCATAAAAGCAATAGGAACTATGGGCCTATTTCTCTCTTCCCATCTTGAAGTCTACTACAGTGCTTCTCACCTAAGTGTGTGTGTGTGTGTGTGCGTGTGCGTGTGCATGTGCATGTGCGTGTGCATGTGTGTGTGTGTGTGTGTGTGTGTAGTGCTAGGATCCATCCCAGAATCTTCCACATGCTCATCAAATGAACTACCGCCAAGCTACAACTGTAGCACTCAGTTAAAATCTAACTGAGAAAAATATATCTGAGTACCTTCCTATAAAGAATCCAAGAAAAAGAATCCCTTGCCTCAGAGGGGTAAGTCTGCCGAGCTCTGACAAGCATCTAAGTGAGCAAGAAGTGACCAAGTGGACCACATTTAATTCGGAGGCTCAGATAAGAATAGGGTTCAGAGAGGACGCAAGTGTGAATCAAGCTTTGAGGAAAGAGAATTGGCCGGGTTCTCCAGAGTGTGAGTCCAGGCACAGACTAGAATGTGGGCAGTGGGAAGAGGTGAGCAGTGGAGTCACTCAGCAGAAGAGATGGTTGGTCCCCTGCGCAGACAGACAGCAGACAGCGTGTTCAGGGGCCTGTCTGGGAGAAGTTCAGGGCTGCCGTTATGGCATGTGTGTGGGAGCAGGCAGAGCAAAAGGCAAGGTTCTTCACTACAGCCTCTAAGTCAGCCATAGCCAGAGGGTCATGCTTCCCCATGCAGTGAGTGGACAGCCACCAGAGAGGAGTGGCATGGTCAGGTGGTGGGAAAAGCATTGCACCAAAAGTGTATCTCTGGTAACAAAAATAATTTTCAATGGGAAAAACTTAGAGAACAAAACCAAACTAGCACTGATAGGCTCCCTGCCAATGTGCAGCTCCTGAGGGCTCAAGTCTTCCTTCTCACAGGACAAATTTCCTACTCTGTGTCCCACTCACTGCAGAGCACTCCTGTGCGCAGATGCATGCGGCATTTCCCCACATGGCAGCTGTGCTCTAGCACACACCACTTGGCCGCACAGTGATTCAGCTCTGGCTGTCTCTACCTGAAGATCAAGTCCGAGGTCTCAAGTCATGAGCTCTGCCCCACAATGTCACCATTTCAGATGCCAATCACAAGTGTGAGCCTCCCAGAACAACTACAAACAAAGGTACGCACACTCTCCTTCCTCCTTGCTAGGATGGCTCATAGAACCCGGGAAACACTGACAAGGAAGAGCCAGAGAGGAGACAAGGAGGACGAGTGAGGCATGGGAGAGACAGGTGGGGCTGGAGCTTTCTGGGCACCCTCCCTGATCCTCCAGGGAGCTGCTTCAAATCCTGGTGTTCAAGAGTTTATTCGCTTATTTTGTATCTGGAATGAAACTCAGGACCTCTCACTTGCCAGGCAGGAACTTGGATATATTCTCAAGCTCTCAAGAGTTTTATATAAATTTACCAGGTGTGGTGGCACATGGGTAATCCCAGTACTTAGGGGGCTGAGGCTGGAGGATCACATGAGTTCAAGGACAACCTGGGCTATATAAGCAAGCTCAAGGTGAGCCTACAGTACAGAGTGAGATTTTGTCTTAAAACAAAACAACAAATAAACAAAAAGCCGGCCCTGACCTCCTTCCACTTCCAAGGGGTCAGTGTGTGGGGCTGAAAGCTCCATATCTCCAGTGCTGTAATCACTTGGCTACCACTTCTGGTGACTGGTCCCACCCTGAGGCTGTTGACGGGTCTCACCCCAAATCATCTCATTAGCATAAACTCAGATAGTATTAAAGAAGCTCATTATGAATGTAACCCTATCACTCAAAAATTCAAAATGTGCCGGGCTTGGTGGCTTAAGCCTGTAATCCCAGCACTTGGGAGGCTGAGGCAGGAGGATCGTTGTGAGTTCGAGACCAGCCTGGGCTACAAAAGTGAGCTCAAAGCCAGCCTGAACTGCACAGTGAGACCCTGTCTCAAAAAGAAAAAAAAAAAAAAAATCCAAATGTTTTAAAAGCTTTATGAAAGGAAGTAGGGATGAAAACTAAATGTATTTTCTATCCCATTACACAGTGATATGGAGCTAACATGTTCTATGGAGTGTCTACTTTGTGCAAGGTTCTTTGTGGACTTGGTTGTAGTTTGTATCTAGCTGCCCTACCACCTCACTCACTCATAGGTGGGGCTTGGGGAATGACTGAATCATGAGGGTGCAATACTAGATTTGTCCACCGATTGTTATAGTGTAGTTTTTTTTTTTTTTTTTTTTTTTTTTTTTTTTTTTTTTTTTTTTTTGCTTTTTTGAGACAGGGTCTCACTGTGCAGTTCAGGCTGGCTTTGAGCTCACTTTTGTAGCCCAGGCTGGTCTTGAACTCTCAGCGATCCTCCTGCCTCAGCCTCCCAAGTGCTTGGATTACAGGCGTGAGCCACCATGCCCGGCCTGTTATAGTGTAGTTTTGCTTGAGAGTGACAGACTTCCTAAAAAGTCAAGATCCACTCTGGGTGTGAGCAGCACCAGACAATAGGCCTACAGCCTGGATGAAACAAAAAAGGAAAGCAGGGAAAGGCCGCTGCCTCCTGCCTGGCATGCCAGGCCATGCACTGCTTCTCCTCTGCAATGCCCCTCTCTCTGCCCAGCTGCCCTGCATTAGAGTCAGCTGACTATAGTCTCAACCCTCTACAAACTGTAAGCTAAAGTAAATCTTTCTTCCTTTAATTGGTAGGTAGCAGGCATTATGTGCCAGCAATGAGGAAAGTAACTAAGACGGACATCTGATATACTGGACTACTCAGGATTGCTGCTTCATGTCTGCCCACAGCCACAGAGTCATGCACGAAGAGGACAAGGGGAGGCACAAACTCAGTCTCACATGACCTGAGACAAACTGTTCACTGGTGCTGAGTGTCTGTGTCCCCCAGACTCAATGTTGTCACTGTGCACCACTGGGTATATAGGTGGCATGCACAGGTTGGGCAAAGTGATTTTGCAAAAAGGAGATGAGGATAAAAAGTTGTCCTTGAGGTGTTCAAGAGACACACAGGTGGATCTATAGCTCTGGTCCTCCAGAGAGAAATGTGAGCTAGAACTACATATGTTGGGATTAATACTTATATTAGAATTAAAGCTGTGAAAATAAATAAATATGTTGCAAAATAAAGAGAAGACAAGAAATAGAGCCCTGGACAATTCCAGGTTTAAGAAACAGAGAAAAGAAGATCCTGTCTGGGTCTGTGAGGAAGGGTCAAGGAAGAGACATGAGAGACATCCTGGGATTCACCAAGTGTCTAATGCCATGATGACCAGGGAGCCGAGCAGGGAGGACGGAACACAGGGCTTGGCCCTGTCTCAGTAGGAACCTTGCCAGAGCATTTCCCTCTCCCTCTGTGGGGGGAGGAGACTGCCTGCAGCAGGGGAAAGAGGGGCTGGAAAGTAGCAATCAGTGTGAGCTGTGCTTTGCTGGGGAGCTTGACAATGAAGAAAGAGCACGACTGTGAAGAAAGAGGTTTTCATGGTTGATTGATGGATCTTATTTTTAAAGATGAGAGAAAATAGCATATTTTATAAGGGAAGGGAGCCAATCGAGGCTGAATATAGAGAAAAGAGAGAGGGAATATTGTCTCCGGGGGCAGTCAAAGTCCAGAGGTACAACATTTTTGGTCATCAGTAAGAGCAGGGGAGTTGTTATTAATATTTATGGGAAGAGTTCAGGAATGTTACCAAATATACTACAGCACACAGGTCGTCCCCCACAGAAGTTATCTGGCTCAAAAGTTAATGGCGTTGAGATCAAGGAACCCTATTCTAAAGGTTAAAGAAAGAACACAAGTGAGGTAGACAAGGTAGCAGATGCTTATAATCCCAGCTATTTGGGAGGCTGAAACAAGAGGATCTCAATTTTGAGGCCAACCTATGCAACTTAGTGAGACCCTATCTAAAGATGGAGAGTGGAAATGAATGAGGATGTAACTAAGTAGCAGAGTGCTTGCCCTGGATTTCGTCTCCAGTATCACACACACACACACACACACACACACACACACACACATACACACACACACACACACACACACGAGGCTAGGAATGTAGCTCAGTGCTACAGTGTGTGCTTAACATGCATGCAGTCATGTGTTTAATCCCCAGGAGAAGAATAACAGAATAAGAGGAAGCGGAGAAGCAGTGCAGCGAATGGGATTCCTCCAGTCCCAGCTGGGAGAAGCCCAGCAGGAGAATCACGCTAGGCTAGAAATCAGGGCCAGTACCTGGGCAGCATAGTGAAAACCATGGTAAAAAAAAAAAAAAAAAAAAAAGGAGGGATATGGGGCGAAATGGGAGAGTTTGGGGTGTATTTCAGTAGTTAAAATACATGTTTAGCTCATGTGAAGCCTTGAATTCAATGCAGAAAGAGGGTTTCGATCCTGGCATGCCATGCTGACCCTTTCTCTGAGGTGCACTGAGACAGCGACTGAGACTTGGAGTGGTGGCTTGCACCTGTAGGCCCAGTGCTTGGAAGGCTAAAAGCAGGAGGATGACTACAAGTCCAACCTGTGTAGTGAGATCCTGTCGACCCTGTACTAAATAAATTTTTAAAAAGCAGAAAGAAATGACAGAAAGTGTAGGATTAAAGGCCATCTGATATCATCGAATAAACATTTGTTGAATGAATAAATAAACAATTACATAAGTAGATTCCACCTGTTTTTTTTCCATCTGGAAATTCTATAATTCAAGTATGGTGCAAAGTATTTGAAATCTCTGTAGAAACTGCAGACTCAGAGCTAAGACACAGACTCATGCCCTGGGAATTTTTGTTTTGTTTTGTTTTGTTTTACAGAACTGGGGTCAAACTCAGGACCTTGCACTGGCCAGGCTTACACTTGTGCCCCTAAGCTATCTCCCCAGCTGCCCAGAGAATTCAGAAAGGCTTGGAAGATGAAATGGAGGAAGGAAGTGGACATTCTCTGTCTACATAAGCACTTAATATACTGTATAACATTGTGCTACTCACCACACTCTAGACAGTAAGGCACTAGCTCCATTAGCTAAAGAGGTCAAGCTATCACTAGGTCAGTCATCTAGGGAGAAACAGAACCAAAATTTGACTGGGTTATGTGTCACTCTGAAGTCAAGTTCTTTCCACTGTATGATGCCATCTTCCTGCAATAATCAAATCAAAGTGACATTCCAGCCTGATAAGATGAGCAGGAATTTGACAAAGAGAGAGAAAGAAAAGAATTGGAGTGCACCAGATGTCACAGAGCACATGCCAAGGTCCTGAGGTGTGGTACCTCCTATTTAGGGAGGCCACAAGACAGAAACAAATGACACATGATGAGAAGGGTAGCAGGGTTCATGACGGGGACAGAGAGGAACCCTGCCCACCACAGAGCTAAGTCTTTTCTGGACATCAGGAGGACTTTACTTCAGCTTCTGTTTATGCTGTTCAACCAACTGGAGCCTCCTCTATACTCTGTTTGACATGAGTTTTCTTTTTCCCAATATTCCAAGCAGAGAGGTGTGTAAATACTGGTTTAGGGCTTAGTAACTTTTTCCTTTTTCATGACAACAAAAACAAGCTATGTAACTTATAACTTCCTTGATTGAGACATTCATTCTATGAGGCAAAGAGAATTGCTGATTAATTTAGGAATATTTAAGATCCCATTAAGCAGCAGTGGGTACACAATTGCCCAGAACACAAAACCACAGCCTTTCGGGAGAAGCTCTAGCTTGTTAATGGTAATGTCAGATAAATGTCACCTGCTACTCAGGCTTTTGAAAAGGTTCTTTAAAAATAAAAATAACAAGTACTCACTTGGATTTCCTAAGAAACTTCCTGTTTACAGGGTGTGTGTTTTAACAGCTGTTAAAAAGCATGACACAGGAGCTTTCAGATCAAATTATTTGTCCTTTGAAGCTTGTGGGTGCCAAGCTCTGGGATTACTTCCACCCAGGCCAGTGTCTGAGCCGTGAATGTTAGAGTCCTTACCTCTTACAGCCCCACAGTTGGATGACAGCTGCAGGAGGACAGAGTGCATGGAGCTACTCTACCTTCATGGAATGTATCATTAGTTAGAAAGGTGGCAGAGACTTCTCACATAATATTTTACAGACTCGTATTTTCTAGTTACTGAGCCGAGGTTTCAAGGCACAGAGCAATGCTCAGCCTCTCGATGCTTCTGCTCTCCTCCATCCCAGAGTTTCTCCCTTTGCCGGAAAACTACAAAAAGGAAGGATACATTCCAGGGAGCAGGACACGTGCTCAGTTTTTCTCTAGGACAAAGGGTCCACCCCTCATACCAAGAGGTAAATAATCAGGATAATAAAAGCAATTTTTCTTTTTAAAAATAGCTTAAGCACCATTTCTACATCTGTACATTTAAAAGTATCCAGCCACTGTTTTACAATTTCTATGTGAGTCTCATTAATACTTAAAGATAGGCCGGGCATGGTGGCTCACGCCTGTAATCCCAGCACTCGGGAGGCTGAGGCAGGAGGATTGGTGCGAGTTCGAGACCAGCCTGGGCTACAAAAGTGAGCTCAAGGCTAGCCTCAACTGCATAGTGAGACCCTGTCTCAAAAATACAAAAAAAAAAAAAAAAAAAAAAAAAAAAAAAAAAAAAAAAAAAAAAAAAAAAAAAAAAAAAAAAAAAA
>PVJA010046751.1:0-14956 GCA_004027025.1 Myocastor coypus
TATTTTTATTTTATTTTACTTTTTTCTTGTTTCAGAACCTTTGTTTGTTTATTCACTCATTTTTATGGCCGGCTCAGCCCACCCCGAGGGCAGGGCTGGCGCAGCATGTGGTGCCGGGGATCGAACCGCGGTCCCTGAAGGCGCCCAAGCTTCCCCAAGCAGGCGCTTTAGACCACTGAGCCATCCCGCCGGGCCCCATGGAACAGAAGGCTTCTAAGGCTCAAGGGAGCTTCCCAGAAGGGGCTGCAGGCCCAGCTACCTCAGGGACCTGCCTCCGGTCAGAGACCCTGCTGCACCTCACTAGACACAGGCTGAGGCCCTGGTCACTGCCCGGTTCTCTGCTTTTCCTTCCTCTCTGCCCTCAGAGGCTGTGTGTCTCAGGCTGGGCCTCTGCGGAGCTGCTGAGTGCCCGCATCCCTCATGCTGCTCCTCTACCTGTCTCATCCCTGTCCTCTTCTCCTTCTTAGGGCAGAGGTGGGGCTTCCTCACTGAGGAGGTCAGCCCTGCAGGGGAATCTCCTAGTGGCCTTAAAGCAGCTTAGGGGGGGGGGCATCTCCTTTCACACTGCCCACAGCATTCAGTCACCAGGACACCACGCAGAGGCTAGACCAGCAGAGGAGAGAGAGCCACACAGCCCTGGTCTGTGGAATCTGAGCAGAAGCCCCAGAGAGACCACTGCTGACGTCCCTGGGCCGAGATGGGGCAGCAATTCAGCTGGGAGGAGGCGGAGGCCGGCGAGATGGACGTGGCCGAGCTCCAGGAGTGGTACAAACGGTTCGTGGTGGAGTGTCCCAGCGGCACGCTCTTCATGCACGAGTTCAAGCGCCTCTTCAAGGTCACAGGTGATGAGAGTGCCAGCCAGTATGTGGAAGGCATGTTTCGAGCCTTTGACAAGAACGGGGTAAGGCTCTCCGGAGGAACCCATGGCCAGGCCACCCTAGCCCACCACATGACTCCTTCCCCAAACTCCCCACTTACCACAGCTCATCCTGTCCTCTAGGCTCTACCTTGCAGCATTGCTGAGTCTCCCAACCCCCTTCCCCATGGCTGGAGGTGGTGGTGTTGGGCCTGGCTTCTCTGTGGAGAGTTTTGGCCAAGGCTCTACAGCCCAAAGACTTGGCATTCAGGGCCAGGGATACAGCTCAGGGACACAGCACCAGCCTGGCAAGTGCAAGGTCCTCAGTTCCATTTCCAGTACAAAAAAACAAACAAACAAAAAAAGTGCTCTGCACTTAGCCAGGCACAGTGGCACACAACTCTAATCCCAGCACTGGGCAGGCTACAGCAGGAGGATCATTGGGAATTGGAGACCAGCCTGGGCTACAAAGTGAGCTCAAGCCCAGCCTGAGCTTCACACCCTTGGGTAGCTCCCGTGAGACAGGGCTCTGTCCCTCTTTGCTTGCTCGCTGGGTGCTTCCAACAGACTGGCTGCATCTTCCTGTCACAGTGTGGGTGGGTAGCAGCAGGAGGGTCTTTCTATTTCTCTTTCACAAAACCCAACAAACCCCAGGTGCTGCTGAAACCTTCCAATGACTCCTGCAGCTAACTTCTGGGGAAAGGTGGAAATTAACCTCAGTGAAAACCCCTTGGCCACCCCAGTTTATCCAGTCCAGACCCCCACAACCCTTTAGGTTTGTCTCCAGTTCCTTCTCCCACCTGCTACTTTGGGGGGGGGTGCATTGGACCCTGAGGGTAAACTGGAGCACCTCAGAAAGCCATTCTGTCTGTGCCTGTCCCTAGCCCCAGTCAGGGAGAGGAAGCCTGGGAATTTAACCCAGTGGCAGAAGTGTCTGCCCAGCAATCACAAGGTCCCAGGTTTGAAACTCGGTGCTGCCTTAAAAAGGAGGGGAGGCTGGGCGTGGTGGCTCACGCCTGTAATCCCAGCACTCGGGAGGCTGAGGCAGGAGGATCGGTGCGAGTTCGAGACCAGCCTGGGCTACAAAAGTGAGCTCAGGACCAGCCTCAACTGCATAGCGAGACCCTGTCTCAAAAAGACAAAAAAAAAAAAAAAAAAAGGAGGAGAGGAGGAGGGAGAGAAAAATATCTCTTCAGCCCAGTCAGGCAGGGAGGGCAGCCACAGAACCACACACATCCCGCCCACCCCCCTTCTCCCACCACCCCTACTCCCAGATGGGCCCTGTCCGCCTCACCAAGGCTCACAGCTGCCCTTTCCTCTCCTTAGCCCCTCCTCAAGCTGTAGCTCTTTAGGGGTGGAGCAGTGAAAACCAGGGTGAAGAAGTAAAATTGATTTGCCCAAGACTATATAATCAGGTGCTATTTACCTTCACCTCAGGAGGTCAGGGAAGGGCAGTTAAGATAACAAGTGTTAGAGCTGGGAGAGCACAGAAGAAGCAGCACCTGCCCAAGTTCAGCCCCAGTACTGCAAAAAAAAAAAAGGGGGGGGTTGTTTTGTCTTTTTGAGACAGAGTCTTGCTGTGCAGTTCAGGCTGGCCTTGGGCTCAATTTTGTGGCCCAGGCTGGTCTCGAACTCACACTGATCCTTCTGCCTCAGCCTCCCAAGTGCTGGGATTACAGGCATCCGCCACCACACCTGGCTAAAAAAGTGTTTTTGTTTTGTGGTACTGGGAATTGAACTCAGGACCTTGCACTTGCTAAGCAGATGTTGTCACTGAGCTATACCCCTACCCCCGCAGAAATGATTTTTTTGGTAGGTTGTTTATGTTTTGAGGCAAGGTCTCACTGCACAGTGCAGGCTGACCATGAGCTCAGCAGTCCTCCTGCCTCAGCCTCCTGACTGCTGGAATTACAGGCGTGCACCACCACCCAGCTCCCAACTTTGATAGTTTTCTAAAGGCACCATCCACTCTGTTCATTAGCTGGCATTCTGAGGTGAGGAAGGGCTTCCGGAAGGTGTTCGTGTCCTCTGCCGGCCACTGGAGAAGCTTTGTCTTTCCCAGTTAGTCTCATCTCCAAACCCTCTCATTTTCTCCATTCCTCACTTGGGTGCAACCTTTGTGTCAGGATGTTTCATTTCTGGGCAAGTTTGTAGCTCTAGTCAGGTGGCACATGCCTACAATCCTAGCCCTTGGGAGGCTGAGGCAGGAAGATCGCTGGAGGATCAACCTGGGCTACGTAATGAGTTCAAGGCTAGCCTGAACTACATAGTGAGCCCTATATAGTGAAAGAGGAAAGGACGAGAGAGGAGGGGACAGGAGAGGAAGGGAGAGGAGGGAGAGGGGAGAGAAGGGAAGAAAAGGAAAGAAAGAGAGAAAGAAAGAAAGGAAGGAAGGAAGGAAGAGAAAGAAAGAAAGAAAGAAAGAAAGAAAGAAAGAAAGAAAGAAAGAAAGAAAGAAAGAAAGAAAGAAAGAAAGAAAGAAAGAAAGAAGAGAGGAAGAAGAGAGGAAGAGAGAAGGGAGAAATTGACCTTGAGTGGGGAGCGGAAGTTCCCCCCTTAATGACCTGGAGGGAACGCGCAGCTTAGCCTCTGCGCAGCCAGCCGCCTACGTGAGTACCGGCACTCAGCCCACCTCATCGACCACGCAGGATGACACCATCGACTTCCTGGAGTACGTGGCAGCCCTGAACCTCGTGCTGCGGGGCTCGCTGGAGCACAAGCTCCGCTGGACCTTCAAGATCTACGACAAGGACCGCAACGGCTGCATCGACCGCCTGGAGCTTCTGGACATCGTGGAGGTGCGGTCCCGTGCAGGGCGGGCACTGGGACTCCCCACATCCGGGGACTCAGGGGGCCCCTGAGGCCTGTGAATGAGGTCACTCCAGGCTGGGGCTGGGAGGGCGCTGAGCTCCTTCAGAAGGCGATTTCTGACCACAGAGGCCACCAGCTGCAAATCAGTTACGGAGAGCTAAGGTGGACCTTGACATGCACACGCGCAGGCTGCACACACATACTTACACATGCACACACATACTTACACGCGCAGCATTTTGAACCGGGTAATAATACAGAAATGAAAATAAATAAAAAGAAAAGATCCCTGGTTCCACAGGAAAAAGAAAAAAATACAGCAGTGGAGCACAGCTAAATCTGATCTTGCGGGGGGGGGCGGGGGGGGGCAGGATGGCTCAGTGGTCTAAAGTGCCTGCTTAGGAAAGCTTAGGCGGCTGCAGGGACCGCGGTTCGATCCCCGGCACCACATGCTGCTCCAGCCCTCCTGCCCTCAGGGCAAGCTGAGCCGGCCATAAAAATAAATAAATAAACAAACAAACAAAAGTTCTGAAACAAGAAAAAAATAGAATAAATAAAATAAAATAATATTAAAAAAATAAAAATAAAAAAATAAATCTGACTTTGCAGAGAAATACATGACTTTAAAATGTATGTATTGCTGGGCGTGGTGGCGCACGCCTGTAATCCCAGCACTCGGGAGGCTGAGGCAGGAGGATCGATGTGAATTCGAGACCCGCCTGGGCTACAAAAGTGAGCTCAAGACCAGCCTTAACTGCATAGTGAGACCCTGTCTCAAAAAGACAAAAAAATAAATAAATAAATAAAAATAAAATGTATGTATTAAGGTAGTTGTGGTGATGCACGCTTGTAATCCCAGCACTCTGGAAGCTGAGGTAGAAGGGTCTCCGCCAGCCTGGGCTCCACAGGGAGTTCGAGGTCAGCCTGCACTGCACAGTGAGACCCTATTGCAATCCCACTCCCCACCCCCAAGTTGATGTTTTTAAAACACTGCCTAAAAGTTAAAAAAAAAAAAAAATCCAGGAGGTTGGGGAGCTGGCCAGATAGCTCAGTGGTCTAAAGCACCTGCTTGGGCAAGCTTAGGCAACCTGCACCACGTGCCGTGCCAGCCCCACCACCAGGGCAGGCTGAGCTGGAGGACCATAATATAGACAAATAGGGCCAGGCGTGGTGGCTCACACCTGTAATCCCGGCACTTGGGAGGCTGAGGCAGGAGGATCAGTGTGAGCTCAAGACCAGCCTGGGCTACAAAAGTGAACTCAAGGCCAGCCTGAACTGCATAATGCGACCCTGTCTCAAAAAGACCAGGAAAAAAAAAATATATATATATATATATACACATACATACAAATAAACAAAAGTTTAAAAAATAAAAATAAAACACTACCAAGGTGGGTAGCTTAACAGCAGAGTGGCATGGAGCATCCGCAGCTTAGGTTTCCTGTGAGTGAACTGATCTGGGAATTATTGTAGGTGGGAGATGGTCCCAGAGAGGCTGTCACTGCCTGTGCAGGAAGTGCTGGATCTGGGGGACCCTCAGTGTCCCCCACATCCCCAAGGAGGCCAGGAGAGCAAGGCAAGGTGGCCTCAGTCCTGAGAGCACCAGGCAGGAGCTGAGAAGGCCCTCGAGTGCCTCTGTCCCTCCTGCGTCCTCGTGCCATGGTCTCATAAATGCCATCTTGGGGTGGAGGAGATAGTGGAAGAAGCTGACCCCTGCATCACTGTTGTCCCTGTGTGACAGTGACAGTCGTGGGTCTGCTCAGGGTCTCTCCCCGTGTCTCCATGGGGTGCAGATGTCCAGTGGAATGGGGCTGGGGTGGGGCAGGGTATCTGGCTGTCACTTTAGGATGTTACTGAGGACTTCAATGTAGCTGGCACAGCCTGGGCCAGGCCTCAGAGTTGCCCTGGGGCCTGCCAGGCGTGAGGTGGGGGCGGAGCTTGCATGTCAGGACAGCCTTGTTCTCCCTTTTTGTTGTTGTTGTTGTTGTTATTGTTGCTTGGGCGGGACTGGGATTTGAACTCACAACCTGACACTTGCCAGATAGGCACTTGTGCCACGGAGCTATTTCCCTAGCCTCCTGTTCTCCCCTCTCACAGGCGATTTACAAGCTAAAGAAAGCCTGCCGGGTGGAGGCAGCCAAGGACAAGAATGGGGAGCTGCTCACCCCAGAGGAGGTGGTGGACAGGATTTTCCTCCTGGTGGACGAGAATGGGGATGGTGAGCAAAGGGGCAGGGAGGAGCTGTCCCCTGCGTAGCATCCCAGGTCCTCGAGGGCCCTGAGCTGCTGGCCCCCACTTCCTACCTTGAAGCCTTCTTTGGGAACTAGCGGCAGGCAGGATGGTGCGAGATAGCTAAGGGTACCTCAGCACTGGCGCTGGGCCAGGCTGCATGGAGAGAACAGGGGCGACTGTTGGCTTTGGCCTGGTCTCTGTGTCCCTGCTGAGAAGATGGGGATGACAGGGTGACCAAGAGAATTGACAGGTTATGTTCAAGAGCCAAGCAGGTGCATGTGTGGTGGCGCACACCTGCAACCCCAGCACTGGGGAGGCTGAGGCAGGAGGATCAGCTGGAGTTGGAGACCAGCCTAAGCTACACAATGAGATCCTGTCTCAGAAGAATCTATCTTTAAATAGATAAAGCAAGCTGGGAAGGTAGCTCAGTGCAAAGACTCTGAGCCCTGGGTCGGATCTCCACTAACACACACAAACACACACATGCGCACACACACTGGAAAACTGCAACTCATGTGCCAAGAAAGCCTCCAGGATCCGGGGGGCTCATGGGAAACCTGAGGGTAGACCAACCATGGGCTTCGGTGTGTGGAGGAGGTGCAGGGTCCCAGGAGAGCAGGTCTCTGGTGACCACCCGCCCCCTCTCAGGTCAGCTGTCCCTGGATGAGTTCATCGAAGGTGCCCGTCGTGACCAGTGGGTGATGAAGATGTTGCAGGTGGACGTGAACCCTGGAAGCTGGCTCACCCAGCAGAGGCGGAAGAGCGCCATGTTCTGAACCCGCGCCCCGCACGAGTCCCCAAGCTGGCCACGGGAGCTCAGTGGCCCTGTGCAGGGCATGCTGGGATCCAAAGGGGACTCGGCTGCTCAGCCCCTCAGAAAACTGCGCCCAGGAAAACTGGGCCTCACTGGAGGACATGGGGTCCTGCACAATTCTAGGAGTCCTCAGTGGGGCCCAGCTGGGGGTGGGGTGGGGGTCCCCTAAGCTGGATCAGCAAGGCAAGCACCTGTGTTCTAGAAAGCAAAGATGTAGGAAGCCAGGGCTGGCAGTGCTGCGTGTAGGATGTGTGTCCAAGGGTCACAACCACAACCCTCCAGGCTCCCCAGCAGTGCCCTAGGAGGACCCCCACACACCAGGCATCCTCCCGGGGTGCCATCTGGGGATGCTGCAGCAAGACAGCTGGAGTCCTTCTGCCCTGGGAAGCTGCCCTCCACTTCAGCATGGACCTTCCCCCCTCCCTTGAAGGATGGAGGAAGCTGATCTCTGTCTCTGGAGATGGCGTGGGGCCTGCGGGCCTGGGCTCAGGGCAAGGCTTTGCCTCCAATGCTGTGGGACCTCATTCCCTGACTTGTGCAGGGTGAAGTACTAGCTGAGCAGCTTTGCCATTATTGCTTTTAAGTGTGGAAATTTGTTGTTGTTGTTGTTGCTGTTTTGTCTTTTTGAGACACTTTTTGAGTCTCACTATGCAGTTCAGGCTGGCCTTGAGCTCACTTTCATAGCCCAGGCTGGTCTCGAACTTGATCCTCCTGCCTCGGCCTCCCAAGTGCTGGGATTACAGGCGTGTGTCACCACGCGGGAGGCTTTGTTGTCCTTGTTATAAAAACCCTTTTGTTCAACTTCAGTATAGAAACCAGATTAAAAGAGAGCCCTTCTACTTGAAGAGGGCTGAGAAGCCCAGCCCCGTCCAAGAACAGGAAGTGGAAACCAGCACCCTGGAATAGGGTTACCCCATGAGACAATTTCCTATGGGACTTGGAATAGCATTGGCTTTACCTTCAATTTAGATACTTTTTTGTGTTAAAGTATAAAATACAAGGGGCTTGGGAGATAGCTCAGTAGAATAAGTGCTTGCCTGGCAAACGCAAGGACCTGAGTTCAATCCCTGGTCCCACAAAAAAAAAAAAAAAAAGTATAAAATACAAAACTTGAATATAGCTAGGCATGATGGTACACACCTGTCATCCCAGCACTGGGAAACTGAGGCAAGAAGACTGCTACAAGTTCAAGGTCAGCCTGGACTTTATAGTGAGTTCAGGAGCAGCCTGAACTATACAGTGAGACCCTGTCTCAACAAAACAAATAAGGGGTCTTTTGGGTTAGCTCAGTGGTTTAAGCGTCTTCGCAGGCAATCCCAATTAAGCACAGGGTATGGTGGTTCAATCCTCACACCCTCCCTTAAGGCAGCCTGAGCCAGCCAAAAAAAAACCAAACTTCTCAAAAAACAAACAAACTGGGGCAGACCACATGGCTTAGCAGATTAAAGTGCCTGCTTAGGCAGACAAAGGGAGTGGGGTTTGATCCCCAGCGTGCCATGCCAGCCCCAATCGAGACCAGGTGTGGTGGCGTGTGCACCTGTTAATCTCAGTGCTTGGGAGGATCATTACGAGTCCAAGCTGTGTAGTGAGACTCTGTAGACCCTGTACTAAATACACAAAACACCAGGCGTGGTAGCACACACCTGTAATCCCAGCACTTGGGAGGCTGAGGCAGGAGAATTGGTAAAAGTTCGAGACCAGCCTAGGCTGGCTACCAAAGTGAGCTCAAGGCCAGCCTGAAACTGCATAGCAAGACCCTGTCTCAAAAAGACAAAAATAAATAAATAAATAAATAAATAAATAAATAAATAAATAAATAAATAGAACAATTCATGCATAGAACCTAAGTATTCATAGACGTGATTTTCATATGATGCTCATTTAGATTCAGAAATCAATCTTTTTTTTTTTTTTTTTTTTTTTTTTTTTTTTTTTTTTTTTTTTTTTGTCTTTTTGAGACAGGGTCTCGCTGTGCAGTTCAGGCTGGCCTTGAGCTCACTTTTGTAGTCCAGGCTGGTCTCCAACTCACACCAATCCTCCTGCCTCAGCCTCCCAAGTGCTGGGATTATAGGTGTAAGCCACCACGCCCAGCTGTAATGGTTAATCTTGACTATTACCTTGATTGGATAGAGAAATGCCTAGGAAAGTAGTATAAGAAAGTAGTATCTCCCTGGCCCCTGTCTTTTTGAGACAGGGTCTCACAGTAGAGTTCAGGCTGGCCTTGAGCTCACTTTTGTAGCCCAGGCTGGTCTCGAATTTGCACCAATCCTCCTGCCTCAGCCTCCCAAGTGCTGGGATTACAGGTGTGCGCCATTAGAAATCAATTGTACATTGAAAATGGTTAGTTAAAAATACTAATTCTTGACGGGGCGTAGTGGTGTATGCCTGCAATCCTAATTCACAGGAGGCTGAGGCAGGAGGATCACTGTAAATGTGAGGTCAGCCTGGGCTACAAAGTGAGTTCAAGGCCAGCTTTAACTGCACAGTAAGACCCTGTCTCAAAAAGACAAAATAAATAACTAAATAAAATAACTAATTCTGAAGGAAGAGGGGTTGAAGGAAGGTGAGGAGAATGGGAAAACAAGAAGCAAGGCCTGTATGTCATATATAGGTACAAGTTCCCTATGATGGATGTTATCATTATGTATATCTAAAATGTACCAATAAAAAATACACACCAGGGCCCGGCAGGATGGCTCAGTGGTCTAAAGCACCTGCTTGGGAAAGCTTGGGTGGCTTCAGGGACCACGGTTCGATCCCCGGCACCACATGCTGCGCCAGCCCTGCCCTCGGGGCGGGCTGAGCCAGCCATAAAAATGAGTGAATAAACAAACAAAGGTTCTGAAACAAGAATAAAAATAATAAATAAAATTTTAAAAAAATACACACCAAAAAAAGAATGCTAATTCTATCCCAGGCAGGACAGAAATATGCTCCACATAGGGCCGGCAAGATAGCTCAGCGGTCTAAAGCGCCTGCCTAGGCAAGCTTAGACAACCGAAGGGACCTTGGTTCAATCCCTGGCACCACATGCTGTGCCAGCCCCACCCCCAGGGGCAGGCTGAGCTGGCCATAGCATAAATAAATAAAGTTTAAAAAGGAAAGAAAAGGGCCCGGTGGGATGGCTCAGTGGTCTAAAGCACCTGCTTGGGAAAGCTTGGGCAGCTTCAGGGACCGCGGTTCGATCCCTGGCACCACATGCTGCACCAGCCCTGCCCTTGGGGCAGGCTGAGCCAGCCATAAAAATGAGTGAATAAACAAACAAAGGTTCTGAAACAAGAATAAATAAATAAATAAATAAATAAATAAATGAAAATAAAATATGCCCCATGCCACGCAGGTGGCCTGCGGCTGGAATTAGGGACTGCGGCTGTGACACTTTCCTGGTGCTGAGCCCCAGGATTTCCCGAGAGGCCACAAACAAGAAAAAGATCAGAAATCTCAGCTGCCTGTCCTCCGGCTGATTTTGCTCTCCCAGACAGTGACAGCAATGCACCGCATCTGGTCCCCCGCCCCAAAGGGCGCTTGCTGACCTGCTTGCTGACCTACATTTCACTCTCCGGTTTTCCTCCCCACTCCTGGGTTCCTATTTATTCCCGGGCCTTCCTTCCCCTCCCCCAGCTGAAGCAAGACCTAACATCCAGAAGAAAGGGCACTTGTGAGAAGAGGGTCACAGGTCACCCAGAAGCTCCATGGTAACCAGAACAGCCTTGGGATGCAGATCTCTGAGCTAGCTTTGGTTAGCAGTGTACAGGAGACCAGGATGGCACCCACCTGCAGTGGGCTTCCCACTTCCCCAGGGAGTGTGCCCAGTGTCACCCTAGCAATGCATGAAGTTTACGTCAGAGCAGAGATGGCCGGTCACCTGGAGGTCCCAGGTTTTTGTTTTGTTTTGTGTTTTTCTGGCCAGTCACCTGGAATGAACAAGGGGCTGCTGATCCATAGCAACCATGCGGCACCACGAGTCACCATGCGTGGATGCAGGAACCTCCAGGGCCAGTGAGGGCTTTCTGCCAGCTTTCCCTTGGGGCCAAGGCCAGACTTGAGCAAACCTGCCCAAGGCGTTTGGACGTCCAAACACGCTTGCGTGCGCAGGCGTGCTCGCATGCGTGCGCAGCGCTCCCGGTTCGCTCGGCCCAGGCTGCGCTAGCTGCCGGGCACCCTGTCCTTATAGGATTGCACATTTCTCAGAGATATGGGTTTTTCCTGGTGGCCCTTAAGAGGGACTCCCTGAAAATGAACATGATGACTCCTATTGTTTCAAATTCGGCAAAAATGAAAGAAAAAAACAAAGTTTTCTTGGGCCGTCGAGATAGCTCAGCGGTTTAAAGCGCCTGCTTAGGCAAGCTTAGGCAACGCCTCCTACACCACATGCTGCACCACCCCCACGGCAGGTTGAGCCAGCCATAACATACATACATACATACATATATACATAAATAGACAAATAAAAGTTTTCTTGGGGGCTGGGGAGATAGCTCCGTGGCACAAGTGTCTGGCTGGCAAGTGCAAGGTCGTGAAAAAAAAATGTTTTCTTTCCTTTTTTTTTGTCTTTCGCTGTGCAGCTCATGCTAGCCTTGAGCTTACTTTGTAACCCAGGTTGGTCTTGAACTCACAACAATGCTCCTGCCTCAGCCTTCCAAGAGCTGGGATTACAGGTGTGCACCACCACACCCCAATGAAAAAAATATTTTAAGACAGGGTCTTGGGCCAGGGATGTAGCTCAGTGGCACAGTGCCTGCCTAGCAAGCATGAGGTCCAGAGTTTGATTCCCGGTACCAAAAACAAAATAGTTTTTTTTTTTTTTTTTTTTTTTCTTTTTTAAGTACCTTTGTTTATTCACTCATTTTCATGGCCGGCTCAGCCCACCCCGAGGGCAGGGCCGGCGCAGCATGTGGTGCCGGTATCAAACCGTGGTCCCTGAAGCCGCCCAAGCTTTCCCAAGCAGGCGATCTAGACCACTGAGCCATCCCGCCGGCCCCAAAAACAAAATAGTTAAAAAAAAAAAAAAATTAAGACAGGGTCTTACTAGGTAGTCCAGGCTGGCCTTGAACTTAGGGATCCTCCTACCTCAGCCTCCCAAGTGCTGGGATTACAGGCATGTATAACATGAGTGAAACTGAAATCCAAAGGGATCCCTGCCCCTTACACCCAGAGCCTCGCCGGCACATCACACAGCACCCCACCCAGTGCACACATCACAGAGAACGCCCCCAAGCGATCCTCTTCGCTTGCAACCTCCGAGGCCTTTCAAGGTCAAAGGTTACTGTTGTGCCGCTGGTTATGACAGAGAGCGCTAATTCATAACTTCGCTCCGTGTATTCTACCGGACGACGCCTGTCCAGGTGCTTCCCACTGGGTGCTTCCCACTGGGTCCTGTTGAACATCAGAACTGTCTTCTTTGTCTTATTAAGATCTGCACCGCGCACAGCAGATGCTCGCGGACCACCTGTGGCAGGGAGGCTACGTCTATGCCAGCTGTACGGGTAGGCGCCAAGTCCAGGAGAGGAGGCACTGCTGCCCCTTGTGGCTGCAGCTCTGCAGGACTCTCCAGAGACCCAGGGAGGCCCAGCTCCAGAAGGGGCTTGGGTAGGGAGTCTCCTCCTAGCTCTTTTTTTTTTTGTCTTTTTGAGACAGGGTCTCACTATGCAGTTCAGGCTGGCCTTGAGCTCACTTGTGTAGCCCAGGCTGGTCTCGAACTCACATCGATCCTCCTGCCTCAGCCTCCCAAGTGCTAGGATTGCAGGCATGCGCCACCACACCCGGCTTTCTCCTAGCTCTTTGGAGCTGAAGGATGCAGAATGGGAAGCTCTGGAGGTCCCAAGATCCACCCTCCCACGACCACTCTGAGCAAGCTCCAGCCCCTCTTTTACCTCCAAGCACCCCAAAGAGGAAAGCTGAGCCTGTGAGCCCGTGGATCCTGTGTAATGTTAAGATAAGGGACACAGGGCACCGCCTGGGCCTCTCCCACCCCATGCAGGAGCCAGCTCAGCCTGCTGCCCCTGCCCCATCGTCCGCGGCGTCCTCCTGCTCGCCGTTCTGCAGCCTGCGCACGATGCGGGTGAGGTCCAGGCTGCGGGTCAGCGTGTCCAGCAGCATCTGGTCCTTCTGGACGCCCTCCATGAACTCCTCCAGGGAGAGCTCCCCTAGGGTAGAGAGGGGCAGAGTCATGCCAGCCATCTGGCGCCCAGAGATGGGTGGAAAGTGCAGGGGGGCCCCCAAAGACTAGTTCTGCACCTGGGCCAGGAATGGATGGGGCGGTGACCAGTACAGGGTCCTCATGCTCACAGTGACCTCCTCGGCTGCTGACCCTGCCCTGTGCCCCCAGCCCTCTCACACCTGCTGACCCCTACCCTGTGCCTGGTCACTCCCACCCTCATCGCTGTGTCCTCACCGTCCCCGTTGACGTCGATCTTGGCAAACACGGTGTCTGTGAACTCCTCCGCGCTCATGGCTGAGTCGCTCCAGGGGTTGATGGTGCGGATGGCCTGGGAAAGGACAGCAGAGTGAGGGACCTAGTCCTAGGGGGACACTGAGGCCCACGAGGACAGATCACATCACTGGTGACGGCTGCTGTCCGTGAGTCTCCCCGTTTCTATCACATCCAATGGTAGCCACGCCCCGCTGGCCCTTTGCACCTGGAGTTACCCGGATGATGGTGAGCAGCTCATCCCGGTCGATACAGCCATTGCCGTCGACGTCATAGAGCTTGAAGTACCAGCGTAGTTTCTGCTCCACCTTCCCCTTGAGAACCAGGCTGAGCGCTGCCACGTACTCCATGAAGTCGATGTAGCCATCCTAGGGGCGGGGCGTGAGTCAGACCACGCCCACCACAAGCATGTAACCACACCCATTGGATACGCCCATCCTGGCTCTGGCCTCCCCTATCAGTCCCAGTCCCGGTCCACCAGGGACACTCTCATCCCTGGACCACACCAATCTACCAGAGCCTGGTCCACCGCTCCTGACCACTCCTTAGTGGCCATGTCCACCCTAGTCTTGACCCGGTAGGATCACCCAGGACCATCTACTCCACCCCCTTCTTTAGGCCCGCCCAGCTCCGGCTCACCGAACTCAGCTCCCCTCTTCACAAGAGGCTAGGAGTCCTGGAGTCTGGCCTTAAGGGCCGCCTCTGTCCCTGTGCTCCTCTCCCCCTTGGTGCCACCCTTACCTACCTTCCAGGACATCTCGTAAAACTCATGCCTTTCCCCAGGCTTCCGATCAAATCCAGTAAGCCACCCCTGAAGGGTGCGAAAGTGGACCCTATCCCTTCACAGGCTTTGGGGGCTTAGCTGTCATGGCTGATTCCCTGCCATTCTCAGCTTGAGCCCTTCTCATTAAGGACAGAGGAGCGCTTGTGTGTCCCTCTCCTGCTTGGCCTACACAGAGCCCTGCTTCAGGCAGGACCCGATATGAGGTCCGAAGCCAAGGGAGCCACTCCCCCGTCCTGATTAGGAGTGTGAGGTGCCGCCTGAACCCTGCTCCACTCCCCTAAATTGTAGGATCTGGGACAAAAGACTCTCCGTGTCCTCGATTCCTTCATCTGTGTGATGATAATGGTCCCACTTTTTTTTTTCTTAATGGTCCTACTTCTGAGGGGTTGTTGTGGATAAAACAGGCCCATGTGTGTAAAGCACTTAGAACCCAGAACCAAGAAGCCGGCTTGGAGCTGATATAAAAGGCTCCTGGGCAACCAGCGGTGCCTGCAGGGCCACCAGCTGGTGCTGCGCGGTAATGAGCTTCGGTCCCGGAAAGCACCCGAGCAGAGGTGGGCAGGAGGTGGCAGGGTGGAGCAGCAGGGCCGCGGAAAGCACCTGCTCTGGGTCCCAGGGAGCATATTTGTGCAGTTTTCCTGAGATCAAGGTCTCCCCGAGGGTTGGAAAAGCAAGAAACCTGCCAAGGAAGGTCCTCCTGGGCAGGAAATGCAGGGTGAGGGGGGCTCTCATCTGCCTCTGCCTTTTTTATCTTCCTAGTTTGCTAGGAGTTTTTTTTGTTTTGTTCTGTTGTGGTTTTTTTTTGTTGTTGTTGTTGTTTTCATATTTATTGTGGGAAAGAAAGCTCCTGTCCGGAGAGAGGGACAGGAGGGGGGTCCTCGAGTAGGTGTCCCCTTGTTCTGTTTTGGTTTTGTTTGTTTGTTTGTTTTTCTTTTTTTTTTTTTTTTTTTTTTTTTTTTTTTTTTTTTTTTTTTTTTTTTTTTTTTTTTTTTTTTTTTTTTTTTTTTTTTTTTTTTTTTTTTTTTTTTT
>PVJA010046752.1:0-14976 GCA_004027025.1 Myocastor coypus
TTTTTTTTTTTTTTTTTAATGAGGTAAGTACATTTCTTCTATACAGCATAGTGTTGTATTTTGCTTCCTTATCCTTTGTTCCAGTCTATTTGTTTTAATTGAATCCATTTACATTGATGGTTATTATGGAAATGTATTGACTTATAATTGACATGACGTTTACTTACTACTGTTTACCACTTTTTCTCATGTATTTAATTGAGTATCCTATTTGGTGGGGTCTTGCTGTTCTCATTTCTTAAGTCTGAGTCATTTTGCTCCCTCTCTAAAATATTTTTAAGTAAACTGTGTAGGGTTGACTTTACTGTCATGAAATTCTTTAGTTGTTCCTTGTTATGGAAGTATTTCACTTCTCCTTCATACTTGAAAGAGAGTTTTGCAGGATATAGTAGTTGGGGATGAAACTTGTTTTCAGGGAGGACTTAAAGCACTCTGCTCTAGGCTCTTCTTGATTTCATGGTTTGTGAAGAGAAATCTGCTGTTATTCTGATAAGTGTTCCTTCAAATGTAATCTATTCCTTTTCTCTAGCATCTTTTAGTATGCTATTCTGCTGAATTTCTGAAAGCATGACTATTATATGTCTGGGTGTGTTTTTAGTCGGGTTGATGATATTTGGGGTTCTGTATTCCTCAGTTACATCTATGTCTGATTGTTTTTTCATATTTTGGAACTTTTCTGCTATTACTTCTGCCCTTATTCTTTTTATATCATTTGTATTGACTCCTTCTTTCTTGCTGATTCCTATTAACCTCACATCATGCTGTATTTGTTGAATTGTTTTTTTCCTGCATCGCAGTTGTTTTTAAGTGATTCTTTCTTATCTTTTCATTAGCTGCAACTGTGCCTTCAAGATGTGAGACTCTATTTTCAGTTTGGTTTATATGGTTTTGCCAGCTTGTGATTGAGATTTTATTTTCTTGTATATCTTTTTGAAACTGTTTCATGTGATCTATTTCTTTCCTATATTGCTCAATCAGAGAATCCATCATTTTTCTATTCTCCTCTAAATTTTTTTTATCAATGTCTTCTTTAGTAGTACTGAAGTCTCTCATTATAGTTATCTTTTATCTCTCTAGTTCAGACATTATTTCTGCTCTGTTCTCCTCTGTACCTTTCTGTAGTTGTTCCCCTACTTTGGATGTTATTGATTTAAAGAGGTCGTTTTTAACTAGAACTTATTTCTGCTCTGGTTTCCTCTGTCTGTTTCTGCAGTTGTTTTTCCTCTTCCAAATCTATTTTTTCATAGATTTCTTTTTTCTTCACATGTTGTCTATCATCTAAGTAGCTCTATACGTTTCTGCACTTGCCTTTGCACCTCAACTGCTACTGATTCAGAAATTTCATCTGCATGATTGGCATTTTCTTCAATGGTAGTGTTTCTTTTGTTGGTTTTGTGTGGACTCGGCACCTGGAGTTGCATCTTGCTCCTTTACTTTATCAGTTTTTATAGCAGTGATCTCTGCACCCTGGAGAACTCTTACAGTTAGTGCCTATGGCAATTTGGGTCTGCATTTACCAAGCTTGTTCCCCTCTATTTGTGCCTGGCTGTGAGTTGAAGCTCAGGCGGCTTTCTATCTCGAGGCCCCATGGTTTGGGTCAGTGGTCGGCCATGTGGGGATGGTGGGTGGCCGTGTGGGGAATATGTGTGTAGTCAGGTTTGGGCATTTGTCGAGTTGAGGGATGTATTCGGGCTGAGACAGTTCTTACCTGGGCGATGTGAGCCCTGGTCAGGAAGGTGGCAGGAATCTGAGCTCGGGTTGTTAATGAGTCTTCAAATGGACCAGGGCTGAGTCTGCTGGTTGGCCCTTTCCGAATTGAGGCGCTGTTTGGGCTGGAGTTCGGGAGTGATGGGTCAGTTGTGGAGCTGGAGTTTGGTTCAGGCGCAGTGTGGCCAGTCAAAATGGCCTGCCAGATCATGGGATTTTAAATTAAACTATCAAGTATATTACCTCACGTACTATCACTCTTTGTGGTGGAATCCCTCAACATCTACTCTCTCTCTGTGATTTTCAAAAATATATAGATATAATTTTAATTAAAATAAATGAGGCACATATGCTTAAATATTACATGGTTTCTCTCATGAGAGAAATTCAATGTATAAGTAAAGAGTAAAATGAAGTGCAGATAATAGGAAATAGGGAAACAGCCCTTTTCTAACTCAGAAGGGATCAAGAGATGAAATGGTGCAGAGAGGAGCATGTAAGGGGATGAAAAAACAAAGTATGTAAGTTCCATCTATGTACCACCTATGCATGAGGAATGCAATGATTATGTAATGCAAACACGTGATGGTAAAGAATAAAAATTGAAATGAATGAATATAATACATTATTATCAATTATGTTAACCTTGTTGCATAGTAATTTTCTTGAATTCATTCTGCTTTATCTAGTTGAAATTTAGAGTTCTTTTAACACCACTTCCCTAACTTGGCCTTGAACTTCTCATGATCCACATTCCACACTTTGGTTTTCTGAGGTTGTTTTTAAAATTCCATATGTAGGAGACATCAAGTGATATTTGTTCTAGTGTTCTTGGCCCATGCCACTTAGCACAGTATTCTTCAAGTTAAACTCTGTTGCCCCAAATTACAAACTGTGGGATTTCATTTTTTTCATGGATACATAATACTCCCTTGTATTTCTCTTCACATTTTCTCTATTCATTCATCAGCTGATGGGCATGCTCCATTTCTTGGGGTAAATAATGCTGCAAGGAATATGGGACTGTTGATGTCTTTTCAAGTCATTACTTTTTAAAAATTTCCTTTGTGTAGTTATCTAGAAGTGACACGAGTGTATCATATGATAGTTTATTTTAATATTTTCCAAGAGTTTCTGTACTTTTGCTGTAATAGCTATACTAATTTACATTTCCAGCAATAGCATGTAAGCATTCCTATTCGTCATATCCTTACCAATACTTGGTACATTTTGTAGATTTGATAACCATTTTGACAGTTGTGAGGTAATATATTATAACTTTCATTTGCATTTTTCTGATAACTAGACAAGGTGGGTACTTTTTCATATACCTAGTAATCTCACGTTTTTCCCCTTTTTCATTAGTACTGTATATGTTTACAATACATGGTAAATGTATTCATCATGGGGAATTTGTACATATACATATCACAACTTGGTACTTCTTACATTTTCTTCTTCCTGCCTCCCTCCTTTCTGTATCCCCAGATCCCATACATTTTCCTTTGAGAAATGTTGTTTAAATTTTTGCCTACTTTACAAATCACGGCATCAGTTGTCTTGCTGTTCAGTTTTCAGAGAAATTTCAATATATTTTTTTAGATATTGATTCCTTATCTGGTGCATGGTTTGAAAACATTTTCTCATGTTCTCTAAGTTGTCCTGTGCTCTGCAGAGTCTTTCCTTTGCTTGTAGAATCCTTGTGTTCTGGTGCAATCCCAGAGCAGGAATAATTTTAGTATAATATTTAGTAGTATTGAAATATAACCCAAAATTTTAAATAAGTCCCTATGAGTTCGTACTGGTGTACGTAAAGAGCTGAATAAATACGAATATGGAGAAGTGAAGACAAATCCATGCTGAAGAATTCGAAATAATTTATATAGGCACTTGGTCCTTACGTTTTCTTTATTGTGCCTGCACTGCATGCATATAGTGATTTTTTTCAAAATGTTATGGTATGGAAAGCCTTGGAGGGACTTCTGCTTTATGATGCAGAAACCTGAGATGAATTAGCTGAATCAGGTAGTTAAAGTTAACTTTTGAAGTGTTAAATGGTGGTGTTAGCACTTCATATGATATAATTTGAGGGGAACGGCACTTTATATGTCTGTTGGCTTCAACGGCCTGACATCCCAGTGTAACCAGGAGAAAAATATTATAGAAAATTTAGGATAACATAGAACTGTTATTTTCCATCAATCACTGATATTCTAATAAATCCCTATAGAATGTGATACTTTTTTACACAGAAATTTAAAAATCAATCTGCACCTTGTACTCTGAATAACTACTGCGAAGACAACAATATGCAGTTTATTATTGTAACTGTCCTACTAACCTGTTTTGAAACTATCTCATTGTTATTCCTTTCTCGTTACAATTAATATAATTTAAAAGAGAAAAAAGGAAGTTCAGGGTAGTCTGTAAAATACCTCACCCATAACCATTCAAACTAGAAAAAGCATAAAAAATAAGAATCTTACTTAACCTAAATGAACTGAAGCAGATATGACAATAATATCATGAATGTAATATAGAATCCACCTGGAATGTCATGTAATAGAAAAAAGGTATTAGCTTAAAAGAAAAAATTTGGAATTCTAAATGGCCTTTAGTTAGTAGCAATGTGTCAGTATATTCTCCTGAATTTAACAAATACTCTGACATTTTTATCATAGAGGAAATCTTGTGTGAGTGTATTACAGATATATATATATATATATATATATATATATATATATATTCATTTTTCATGTAAATTTAAAAGTGACCCAAACTAAAAAAGTCTTGAATCTAGTTGAATTTACCAGAAACAGGAAATAATTTAGGTCTGGTGCTTCAGGGTAAATATTGTCCTTTGAAATTTTCTTAATTTCTCATATAAAGATTATGATATTTTAAGGGGGCGTATGTCTTTTCTTCCTTTCTTTTTTCTTTTCTTTTTTTGTACTGGGGATTGAATCATATGACATTTGCTTTCATTATATTTATATATTCTGGGAGATAGTTTTGGTAATTTCTATTGTTGTAGAAAATCAAATTTAAAACTTTAGGTTTGTAGGAGTACTTTCGAATTCTCCCTATTCATCCAGAGTAGCTGTCTGTCACCTCCCTTCTTCCACATTTTCTTTAAAAAAGTCTTTTATTTTAAAAAATGGGTTTTGAACATTGTTCATATGGAGCACAATGGGACTCTGAGGAATGTAATTACCATCAACCTCCTAAGCTCCCAACTGAAATGCCTGGGCTTTATCCTGCTTCTTCAGTTAGGACCACTAAATCCCTGCCTTTAAACTCTACCTCAGTTTTCCCATTCCAGTCATGCTTTGCTCTCTAATTTCTCCTGTTTTGTATCAGACTTAGGGCCTTCGGTCTCCAAGTTCCTCTGTCGACTCCCTAACAACCCCATTTTTTGTAAGAATGCATTAGTACCTGAGTGTAGGCTGGCTTTTTGGGTCCTCTGCTGGATTCTTTTGCCCATATCCTGCCAAGCTGGAGGGCATACAGTTCTCCACACCCACAACACGACCTAATTTCATTATTTCCTCTCATACTCTGGTTTCATCCTGTTTCTTAGACCTTCTCTGTGCCATTTGTTTCATTTGTTACCAGGGAACTATGTTTTGTAGGTTGCTCCATTCTCTTGTATTATACGTGATACTCCTGGAATTGTGAGGCCTGAGAGTTACCATACCTCTTTGCTCCCACGAACCTTTTCTGAGTCTCAGGGATTTTCAATTTAATGCTAATGAATGAATCATTATTTAATGTCAGCTTAAGTCAAGGTCCTGCCTAGTGACCTTTACATGGTTGAAATGGAAAGTTCTTTTCATCCACAAATGTCTCCCTTCTCTGTTCTTCTCATTGAAATACTGTTCCTGATCATGGTAGTCTGCGCTAGGTAAGTATTTCTTAGGGTTTTCATGCGCAAATTTCTCTTGCAACAGAAAGTGCCTTAAAGCAGCTAAAAACAGAGAAAGGCAATTTAAGAAAATGTTGCTAAAGTCCAGAAGCTAAAGTAGATTGATTTCAGTTTCCATGTTGCCCTCCACAGCTGACCACCAATATATCTGCCTGTCTAGGGATGCTTAAAGGGATTTAGCATTTTGTTTGGCTTTTGTAGTAAGGATTCTGAGATCATTGCCTTAATAGAAGACATACACTCAGGGGAACAAGTATAAACTGCTTTAGCAGAAGAATTTTCTATGAACTGTTTTTTGAAAAAGAAAGCATCACTTTCAAAGCAGAGTAGTTTTCAACAGAGAACTCTGTAAATGTTTGAAACAGTTCTTGTTTAAATGTTAGTAATTCCCCAAAGCAAGTCCACAATGCAACATGAAAAGTTTTGGAAACAGTGAGATGGCAAAGTTCTTTCTGTACCAGCATTGCTGAGGGAGGTTGTGGGAGTTAAAATAGCTGCCTTATAGGATGCTGGGTTCTCCTGCATGAGGAGAGGCAAGGGGTGGCTAGGCAGTATCAGATAAGCATATATTGGTATCTGATGCGGGAATTCCTATTTTTGGTAACCATTTGTACTAGCTGCCTTTTAAAAGTCACTGTATTTGAGGTTATAGTGCATACATTCAAAAGAAATAGATCAATAAGGGCTACTAACGTGTGGAAACATCTTAGAGGACATAGAACTGGTAGTGCCGGGGGAAAAAAAAAATCAATCTAGTTTCTAGTCTCCTGATTTGTGGAATCACAGTAAGCTGGGAGAATTTCTTAGACACAGATTTCTAGGTCCTCCTCCTTAACTTTCTACCACCATTAATCTGGTTGAAACCTAGAAAATTTACTTTGAAAAGTGCACATACACCGGAATCGTGGTTGACTGATAGAAGACCTCGCAGCAGGAAGGTCACAAATGCTCACTGTGTTCAAGAGTGGAGTTAGCATTAGTGTCTGAGCATACACAGGAAACATGGGCCAATGAAGAGTGATGTGGAGGTGGGTAAAACTGGATAGACATATATATGTGCCTCAAGTGGAGCAGCGTCCATTCAGGATAAATTCTTTTTTTTTTTTTAAAAAAAAGGAGTGTTTTCGAGGTCTAGTTACATACGTATTGTTTCCATTGATCAAAGCTTAATGGAACCTGCTCACAGATTGTACAATCAAGTTCAAGTCACCTCTAGTTGGGTCACAGAAGGTCACTCACCAGGTCTTTTGGAGTCTGTACTTGCTGCCATAAAGTAGTCTTTTTTTTTTTTTTAATTTTTGAGACAGGGTCTCTCTATGCAGTTCAGGCTGGCCTTGAGGTCACTTTTGTAGCCCAGGCTGGTCTCGAACTCACAGTGATCCTCCTGCCTCAGCCTCCCAAGTGCTGGGATTACAGGCGTGCACCACCATGCCCGGCTCATAAAGTAGTCTTGACTGGGAGCTGCCAGGGTATTTGTCCTGTCTGCTACCTTTGTAGCTTTGGATAAGAAACTGTTTAGAGGACAATTGGACATGTGAGTCTGGAGCTAGGAAGATCTCGATTTTGCTCTGTTGAACTTAGGCAATTATTTTATAAAATTTGTTCATTACATAGATGTTGGTTACATGTTGCTGCCAGATTTAATTTTGCTCTGCACTCTTTCTTTCTCTTGCTGTCTTTTTCTCTTTGTCTCTTTCTCTGTCTCTTTCTCTTTCTCTGTCCCTTTCTCTGTGTCTCTGTCTCTCTGTCTGTCTCTCTAACTCTGTCTCTCTCTCTCTGAGAATTGATTTTGAGCTCTTCTACAAGTCTTTCAGTAGCATGAGTGAGCAGGGGGACGGTTAATCTCATCTCACAGTCTTTAAATACTGTTTTATGTTTTTGCTATAGGCCTGGTGCTCTCACCTCTTGCATATCCAATATGCAAAGCATTCTCCCTCCCTTTTCACCAGACAGGCAACACTGTCCCTAGTCTAGGGCTTCTCATGAAGGTGATGCTCAGCTGTTGAATAATTTCCTGACTTCAGTGCTATGGCGGCCACTTATAAAGGCCATGTTTTTCTTTCCTCAGGAAAAAAAAATTGCAGTTTAGGTACACTATCACTAGGTGAAACTAGTCTGTTAAAGCCACTTAATTCTGGGTCTAAAAGTTTGAACTCAGTTATGTTGCAGATAAATAAACAGACTATTCAGACCTATTCTAGAATCATAAATAAAACCCTTTATTAAAACTTTTAAACTCCAGTTTAAACAGCAGAGTAGATAATTCTTTTAAAAGTGATAGGCCCCCCAGGTAGTCTGTTACCTTCCCTTATTGATCTCTTCCTTTCCCTTCATCAGTTCAACTGGAATCTTAACTTAGAATGAAAAGTCTCTTTCGACAGGTACTTTCCATTCAGCCTTGGAGCTGCTTTGACGTCACCCTCCGCCCCAGATACTTATCCCTTAGCAGCTAGTGAGAAAAGAAGTGTACGTCTCAGCCACAGGCAGTCTATTCACCTTGCCACCATGGTTTGAGCTAATTATAGGGAACAACCTCTTTGCCCACTGAGGAGAAATAGGCTTCAAAGAGGTGTGATGATGCTGCAAGGGTACAAGCTCCCCCCCTCCCTTAGTCACTTTCCCTCAAATCAGAAAATATACTTTCTTCCTTGACACCTTCTACATTCTCTCCTCCTATCTGCTCTCTGAACCCACTGGGGGTTGCTGGCTTAATTTCCACAATAGCTGCAGTTAATTTGTATCCCAGGGTAACTGACTTCCCTTAGCAACAGAGGTAACAATGGCTTCAGCTCACAAATTACCTTAGCTACAGTTTTCTTCTACTGATAAAAACATATGTAAGACTGAGACACAGGCTTTGAGCAGAAAACTAATCTGATATCTACTTATCAACAAATATTTAAGCTCCTACTGTGTGCAAATCACAGACCTCGCCATTTGAAATATAAAGTTAAAGTTGCTTTCTCTTGGGGAGCTCAAATAGGAATTGGGAAGAGAGGGCTTGAATCCAATTAAGTCTACTACAAAATAGTATTAAATACATGGCTTGCTGGAAGACCTGGAGGATATCTGGGGCAACTAAAGGTCTTTGGGACTGAATGAGGTGCATTTTAAAAATCTTTATGTAGAGCCTGACAGATTTTTAAATCAAATCCCAATGCTACCAATGGTGTGTAGTTCCTGGCATATTACTTAAACTTTAGAAGTTTCACTTTCCTTTCCTGTAAATTCAGTAGACCAAAGTCTGTCCGAGAAACTTATATGAGGTTTAGAAATTATATAAATCTCCTAGCACCTGGCGACCAGTCACTACTTGAGCATTCTGAAAGATTCAGTAGGTTTTAGCAATGTGAAGTGGAAGGGACAGGATTTTCACCAGGAAAGAGATGCCAAGGGCAACTGAGACAGGCTGGGAATGGCGGGCAGAAGAAATGAATTTATGGTGAGAGACAAGTTGGGTGTGGAAGGAGACTGGTTTGGAAAAGTAACTGCCCTTCCCCACAAGTTCTCCCAGTTAAAGACTCACACTGGAAGAGAATTTTCTATCTAATCTGATGGTCCAAGACTTTTATTTGATTGATGATGTTGATTTCTTTTATTGACTCTATTTTCTTAAGATAACTGTTTAGATCATGAAATACTATAGATTTTTTTCAGTTACATCAGAAAGATAATACTCATCTTTTCCGCATGATTTAAGGTTTTAAATTTCCATCATGTACCATTTCGAGGATTCTACACTGTCATGAGTTCCAATAACAGAGAAAGACATCATGTGACTCTGCACTACTAGATTCATTGGTGAAAATGAGTGAAGAAGACGTGTTAAAAGGATAATTAGTTGCTTCACTGTTCCCTGAGAAATATCAGGTGTTGATGCCACCTAAGGCCATCTCATCTTCTATTTAAACAAAGCAGAAGATCTGATTGCTCTATATTATTATAGTATCATTGCTGTCATCATTGGTGCAGTATCATTACTGTACGTGATGATAAATCATAACTTCTTATCTTGGATTTTCATAGCCCTAATTGCTTTTCATGAATGCTCACAGCTGTTTTCCAACTGTCTTCTCAAACCAGACCTGTACAATTTCCAAACAGTCCCTCTTCTTCTATTCTACAGATGAGGATACTGAAGCCAAGCAAGTTTCAACAACTTGCTGCAGAACGTGGCTAGTGACTACAATTAAATTGTTCTAACTTTCGCTCAGTAACTACATTAATGGAAGGTAGAATCCATGTAGTTGAAACTGACAAGGGGTGGCATTCAAACTCCTATCCGTAGGAACCCTTGTCTCTTGTGGCCTTCTTAGTTTTAGATCATCAGCACCCATCCAGAAAACTTGATACCAGCTTCTGTTGTTAGGCTCCTTTCCCACATCTAACCACATCATATATGAAATCTGGCTGGACAAGTTTCCAATGAAAAAACTCAGCAAGACCCAAATGCTCTCAATTTGTGTGTTGATGTCGCCAAATGTAGTCTTATTCAAAGTCATGAGACTCAACCCTTGCACTCAAGTCCAGCTACTATTTTCTTCTATAGGCTGAGGAGATCTTATTAGAATCTTATCCTTGCCAACCAACAGACAAAGCCCTTATTATAATTTAGTACAATTCCCTAAGCAACCTTGTTGATACATGTTGAATATTTTTGACTCTTTTGTTTCATGT
Source organism: Myocastor coypus (assembly GCA_004027025.1). Lineage (NCBI taxonomy): Eukaryota > Metazoa > Chordata > Mammalia > Rodentia > Myocastoridae > Myocastor > Myocastor coypus. Next base: position 10,310 of record PVJA010046752.1, read on the forward strand.
TGTTCACATTAACATTGTATCAAAACTTTATTTGTCCAATTTCCCCATGTTTGTAGGAACATAAAACACATCAGCTTTTAAAGAGAATTCAACTGCCAAATAAAATTGCACCAAATATAAATGCACCAATGGAAACTACTTCACAAATACATGTAGTTTTCAATAGTTATCTCTGAATAAATTGACATTAAATAGCTGCCTGTAAAGTGCCACATATTTTACCTGTATATCTTAATTTTAACAGCCACCATATGAAGTATGGGTTGCCATGCCCATTTTACTGGTGAGTAAACTGAGTTAGATATATTCAGTTAATATTTACCGTATGAAGCTCCTATGAGGGAGAGATGGGACATTAATCCAGGTTTTCTGCTCCAGAACTAATGCTTTTTATAATGTACTGTACTATAAAAACATGTACAGGACTTTTACAAGTAAAGTTAATTTTCAGTTAAGAGCTAGGGAAGTAAATATTCATGAATTTTAAAACATCCTAATTTCAGATCCAAACCACTTGGCCACTTAAAAATAAAAGGCTTAATAAATCATAATGAATTCCACTTAAACTTCTTTTCTAAAGTCATTAATAACTATGGCATTTCCCCCACCAACTCCAGATGATAAAATCAATTTGGGGACTTTCCCAATAATTTAAACTCAAAACACTAATCTTAAAAGAAATCCTATATATCAAAAATATTTATAGTATGGTAAAAATAGAACAGAATTTTAATTTCTATTTCTGTTACACTGATCTTTCATTTTAACTAGAGTCAAAAAGCTTTCATATATGTTGTGCCTTCTGCATGTTATTTAAGGAGTTTCATTTTTCAAGCCAAAGCTGAGAAGACAAAACAAGCTCATTGGATTCACACCCTATAATTGTAATTTCACTGCTGGAGCCAGTGTCTAAGTGCCTGTATTAAGAGCTTCCCATCGACCAGAAGGTGTTAATTCATCAATCTACACAACTTTCCTTTGTGCTTTGCAGTTAGTTTTCATTTTCCTTTCATTTAGGTTACCTAAAGCAGAGAACACTCAACAAAACTTAAATTTCAGGTGAACAATAAATACTGTTTGTTTTGTTTTTAATTCTTGATTTGCATTAATATATATTTGCAGTACATAATGATTACATTCACTTTAAGGAATTGGTATATGTACATAAACACATTTCAATTCCCCCTTTAGCCTACCCCATGAAATAATTGGGACCAACTTATACGAGAAAAATCATCATCTGAAATTCAAATTTAACCCAATATCTTGCAGTTTTTTGCTGAAAATGGTAGTATTTTTCTTGAATTATTGTGTCTCACAGACACTTACAATACAATCATCTACAATGAAACCATCTTATATTTTCAAGATGAATTATTTGTATGTTTTAGCAGGGTGTGTGTGTATGCACTCATGCTTATGCACATGAATGAGTGTTTTCCAAAGTGTACAATCTGGAATATACTCTCGTTCCTGAGACAATATCTGTCAATCAATTTAACAAAGTGTACTCTAAACACATACACACTTACACAACACACACACACACACAATTTAGTGTGAAACCAGCCACAATAATTTATAAGAGAGAAATAAGTGGTTTGATGTGAAAGGGGTATTGGAAGAGGCTTCCTCTAGTATTGTAAATATCTAATGATCCAAACCGTTTTGCTCTTGCATATGAGCAGATACATGAATGCTGTAGAATAGAGATGACCCAACTTCTTACTCTACTATAACTCCCAGAATTATCAAAGTACCAAATGAAACTTTAATCGTAAAGAAAACAAAAATTTTATGTAACTTTGAATTGGTAATGAGTAAAATGCAATAAACAAAAAGAAAAAGGTTTATCAATCTAGCTCCATATATTTTTTTTGTGGTAAATACAATAAGTACAATTAAACAATAATTTAGCCATTTAATCTCTAGTGAATTGGTCCAATAACAGTTTTATTTGACCAGTAATAATCCGAATAGTAGTGGACTAAGTTCAAACTATTTAATATGTAGCAGTCTCTTGCAGATATACAGAAATGATCAGTAGAGGCAAAAAACAAAACAAAAGCCACAAATAGGTCAGTCACTGAAAATCGGTGATGTATAATTACAAAATTTACAGAAATACATTTTTAAACTCAGTAATGATTACAGTAATACCAAGTCAAACAACAGTAAAACATTTCTCTCCATCATGAGAAAATTGCAAAATTTAAATAATGTCTAGTATTGGTGAAGATACATGACTAGGTGCTTCATGACTTGGAGGTGGGATTTATATTCTCAGATTTTGTATCATGAAAATATTTGTGCAAATGTGCAAATGTTCACAAGTACAGGAATGTTTGTTCTAGCATTGCTTTTCTGTCACTGAAAAATGGTACTAAATAAAAAATATATAAGACAAAGGAATAAAAATTTAGTATATATTCATATTTTGGAGTGATATTCAGCTAATGAAAAAAATAAAAAAAATGAGTTGCATGTATTGAATATGTAGCACAGATATAGAGTGGATTTTGTTACTGTACTGTTTGGTATTCATTGAAATTTTTCATATGAAATGCATGTATTACTTTTTTAATAAAAACTAATCTACAAAAGATACCTCTTTTGGGGCCTGGGGGTGTACTTTAGCAGCATAAGCACTTGCTTAGAAAGTTCAAGGTCCTGAGTTTGATCTCCAGTACTGCATAAACCAAAAGAAAAGGTTGTGAAAAGATACCTCTCTTGGTCTTTTTTTAAAAGCTTGCTTATTTTACTTCTTATTTCATCTCCTGCTCTTTGTCTCAGTATCTACTTGTCAGTTATCACTGCTGTGACAATTGGACTCTGCTGGAAGCTGATGATACCTGGTGACTTGCTCTGCATTATAGCATAGCCCAGAAATCAGCAATTCAACATTCTTATATCAGGAAAGCTTGCGGTTGATGGAATCATACCAGAATGTAACGTCTCCCAAGCTCGAACCCGTTAGGAGGAAGCACATATCCAACCAACGGTGATGTTTAGAATCTTTGGATTTCTTCCATAGTGGCAATGTAGGATATTGTGCCTTCCTTCCATGGTAACCATCTATCACTCCCACAGTTCTTGTGGTTTTTTTTTTCCTAGCTGTCCACAACATGCAACTTTCCTCAGTACCTTTCTCTGTGGTATTACTACTACTACTACTACTACTACTACTACTACTACTACTACTACTATTATCCCACTACCTTACCTAGAATTACTGTTTTGCATTTTGCCCATTATTTAGGACTCTAGTCTCACCTTGTTTCCACATGGCCTTTCTTTTCTTTCTTTTCCTTCTTTCTTTCTGTGTTTAGGATAGGGTTTCATAGTAATCCTCCTGTTTCCAGCCTTTCAAGTGCTGAGATTACAGGCAGGCACCACTACACTCAGTCTCAATCACCATCTCAGCATGCCCTGCAGGCTGGGCCAACATGGCAGACCTGGGATGGAACCCTGGTCCCTCCCCTCTGCCTAAGCAAGTACTTTAGTCCACTGAGCTATCAGGGAAGCCCAACATTGACTTTCAAGTCAATTTCATATTTATTTATTTATTTATTTATTTATTTATTTATTTATTTATTTATATTATGGCCGGCTCACCCTGCTCTCCGGGCGAGGCTGGCGCAGCATGTGGTGCTGGAGATTGAACTGCAGTCCCTGCTGCCGCCTAAGCATTGCTAAGCAGGCGCTTTAGACCACTGAGGCATCCCAGCAGCCCCTCAAGCTGATTTCAATCTTGTTCAAAATACTGTTGTTCCCTCTCTAATTTGGTGTTATACTTAAAGATGATAGATATTGAAAGACATTACACGATGCAAACAATACTACCATAAAATATTTTTACAGTAAATTTACTTAGTCCAGGCTGTAATCCCAGTGCTTGGGAGACAGAAAAGAGTAGGATCACTATCAGTCAGAGCTGCATTGTGAGACCTTGCACAATAAATAAATAAATACAAAATATTATTTTTCTTCTTTCAGTTGACAGAAGTTTTGTGTTACATTACGTAAGACATAATGTCTTGAAGTGTTATACAAGAATAGCAAAAGAGTTAATCTAGCTAATTAACCAGTGCTTTACTGCACATGGTTATTTTAGTGATAAGGACACATTACATCAACTCTTTTTACATGTTTCAAGAAAAACATGTGCTCATTACCTGTAGTTACCTTGCTTCACAATACATTTCTTTTTTTCAATTTTTTTATTGTTTAAATTTAACAATGGTTATATTACATATTTTGATCATCAGATCAGTTTAGATTAATACATATAGGTATATAAGATTGATCAAACAATTAAACATTAACCTTTCTAAATCCACATTAATTTTTTTTTCTTTTTTCCCTTTCTTTTCTTTGAAAGTTGACATATTGCATATTGTCATCACAATCATTCTACAGAGTACAGTGTGTGCGCATGACCCACCTCCCTATTGATGTTGCTTAGAAAAAGAAAGAAAAAAAAGGAAAGAATATACTTCTCTTTGGACTAAGAGGAAGCAGATACATATACAATCAAAGGTTTTGCAATTGCAGTGTGCCACGAGTGAAGCTTGTGACGTTGGAGGCTATTGAATCTAAGCCTCCTAAAGCTCATCTCACCAATCTAGCTCTGCGTTCCATGCATTGTAATTAAGGATTTTTTTTTT
>PVJA010046753.1:0-14924 GCA_004027025.1 Myocastor coypus
TTCATACGGCTCTGCCAACTTGTGATTGAGATTTTATTTTCTTGCATATCTCTTTGAAACTGTTTCATGCGATCTATTTCTTTGCTATATTGCTCCATCAGGGAATCCGTCATTTTTCTATTCTCCTCTAATTTTTTATCAATGTCTTCTTTAGTAGTATTGAAGTCTCTCATTATAGTTATGCTTTCTCTCTCTCATTCAGAGATTATTTCTGTTCTGTTCTCCTCTCTACCTTTCTGTAGTTGTTCGCCTACTTTTGATGCTAGACATGCCTTTCTTAATTTCAGTTATTATTTCTGCTCTGGTTTCCTCTCCACATTTCTCCAGTTGTTTTTCCACTTCATGTATTTCCTTTTTTACTTCAGATGTCATCTCTGATCTGAGTTGCTCGATATGTTTCTACACTTGTCTGTCTCCCTCAGATGCTACCGATTCAGAGGTTTCATGTGCACGATTCCCATTTTCTTCCATAGTAGTGTCTCCTGTACTTTATTTTGGTGGGCTCAGGGCCTGAGATTGCATCTTACTTTTTGTTGTTATCATTTTTTCTGGATCCTGTAAGTTTGTTCCTCTCCAGAAGTGCGTGGCTGTGTGTCAGAGCTCGGGCTGCTGGGTGCTGTGATGCCCCGTGGGTCGGGACTGTGTGTGGAATTGGAGCTCTGGAGTTGAGGAGTCCTGGTAGACTCGTGGGTCAGATGGTTTGCCAGATGAGATGCCAGATGGGTTTGGGACTGGAGCTCGGGCAGGAGGAGCCAAAAGAAAAAAGGAGGCGGGCCAAGGGTCCTTACCCGGAAAGCGTGTGGGCCAGAGGGATTGCCAGAGGAGACACCAGATGGGTTTGTTAGTGGAACATGAGCAGGAGGAGTAAAAAGAAAGGGGAGGCGGGCCGAGGGTCCTTACCCAGCAGGCCTGTGGGCCTGACACTGAAGGCCAATTGTTGAACTATTTGTTTTCTAACTTCTTTGCCACTTATAATCCTTTCACTAGCTTGCAATAAACGTGTAGCAAAATCTTGTAAAGCTTCATCAGTACCCTGCCCTGAACAGAAGTCAAGTTAAGGGGTGCCTCACCCTTAGAAAGAAGTTCCCTCTGATGCAGGAAGATAAAATTGATCTGGGTGGATGACTTCTAATAGGGAACCTACAAATGATATAGGGAATACTGATCCCCAACTTGAAAAGTACTTAGGATGAGTTCATGCTCTCTAAAACTGAAGAATGAATTTTAGGAACAAACGGAGGTAATAAGCAGAACATATTTATTGAAATGAAGAAAGCTCCTGTCCGAGAGAGGGACAGGAGAGGGGTCCCGAGTGGGTGTCCCCTGAAGCTGTCCCTTCCAGGGACTTTTATAGAGAAGACATGGGAGCTTGCTTAGGTGAGTATGAGGTGGGACAAAGGCTATGATCAATCAATGAGATTACAAGCACCATTGCTCAGGTAAAATCGATTAAAATTGGGATCCAATGGAAAGGCAAGTCAGGTAGCAATCAGGCAAGAACACCACCTATTGAGCTTGGGCTCCAGACTCTTTCCAGGGTCTTTTAAGGTGATTGATACTTATTTAGCATATCAATCCCTGATGCCCACCCTTAAGGAAGTATGTAGTTGTTTCTGTTTATTCTTGTCTTGAGATCTGAACCACAGCAGAGGAGTGTGTGTCTCTAGTTGGAAAGTCACCTTGTCGTCCATGTTGTCCTTGAGGGCCTGGCCCTGTCTGACTGCCTACAATATTTCTATCTACTTCAGCTACCTATAACACCTCCAGCCTTAAAAGCAGCTATCTTAGTCTGCTCATATGTTTGCAATACAAATGTCAGTTGATTGCTTGCGCTAGCAAAGGTACCCTCCACCATTAGCATGTCTTTTGTAATGGCTAAGTTGTGAGCCACATTTCCAGCTGCCTGTTCTCTGCAATAGTCAAAGAAATTGCCTTTCCACAATACATAATTTCCTGGATTCCAACACGCTTCAGCTATTCTTTCCCATCATTTGGAGCTATAGGCTCTCGTCCTAATATTTCTACTAAACTCAAGGGAAAGGGAGCAGTAAGACCATAAGCAACAGCAGCTTATTTTGTTTTAAGGCTTTAAAAGGTACAGATGGATAAAGATGTACAACTTGTCTCAGATTAGGAGGGACTTGAATTTTAAGAACATGGTAGGTATTCTGAAAACCCTCCATGGACTTCCCAGTGTTTCAGGCTTCATTTAATGCCGGTTTCCAGGGAGATAAAGAAAATGGCTCTACTTCCCTTGAGGGGGACCTTCTCATCTGTTCAGCAAAATTCCTCTGAGCTGCCGTGGCCTCTATGCAGCCGCTGTGTGTGCCTGGTGTTGCTCCGACTCTGACCATCGTATGTTTTGTTTTTGTCCAGATCTTAAACATAGGCACTGTCTTAAGCCTAACAAATTTGTGGTGCCAGGAATGCACATGGCCGGTGCCAAGGCCACAGCCATGTTCACGACCCCCCCGCCCCCCACTTAGCACCAGGGGCACAGGACTGTAGTTGATGCTGGCTGTAGACCTCTGTGGCTGGACCAGGGGATACACAGACAACAGATGGCTGGGGAATCCCAGCTGGGCCTGCATAAGGCCAGAGTCTAGGGGCCTCCCTGAGCCCAGTTTGTGCCCCTCCACCTGGCGGTGCCTTGCTGCTTGGAACCATCTGCTTGCAATTTAAAAGAACGTCTCCTTTTTATCTAATTGTGCAAAGCTAAAGGGTTTTGCTCTACCTCCTGTACCTTTGCTCTGTCACCCCTTGTCCCGTTTGGGACTTGGTTTTAAAACAGTACTCTAAGTCCTTTGTGGGTGCTCTTAGAAAGTAGCACGAATACAGCAACCAAAAATCTTGCACTTTTTTATTATAATTTTATTTTTTTTGTAATTTATTTTTATTTTATTTTTTTCTTGTTTCAGAAAGTTTGTTTGTTTGTTTGTTTGTTTGTTTGTTTATTTTTATGGCCTGCTCAGCCTGCCCTGAGGGCAGGGCTGGCGCAGCATGTGGTGCCAGGGATTGAACCGCAGTCCCTGCAGCGGCCCAAGCTTTCCTAAGCAGGCGCTTTTAGACCACTGAGCCATCCTGCCGGGCCCCTTTATTATAATTTTATTTTATTTTGAAGAGTAAAGACAAAAGCAAGAACAAAAATCAGAAATAAAGACAGAGACAGGGCAACATACAACAATACATATATTACAGATTCTCAAAATAAGAATAGTTGATTAGCAATGTTTGATACATTATCTATTTTTGTTGTCAAATCTGTTGCTTAGGTTATGTGAGATTGGACATATGCTTTTTTGTACCTCTCACTTTGAAGAAATCTTAAATTTTCTTGTCCCTCTTTTTTTCTTTTATTACCTTTTTAAAAATTGATTTTAAAGGGAGTAGTTGATATGACATTAGGAATGGTGCACATTTAGAAGACCAACATGACACGTGTTCATTCCAGCACGGCTGTGGCATTACACACGGCTGTCCTCTATGTGGTTGCTTAGCTCACAGACATCTGCATATAGATTTGGTCAAGGTGAAAACTCTGCACGTTATCTGCTATTTTCAAAAGCAACAAGCATTGGCATACACATCTGTCAACATCTGTGGTTCTTGGAACTCTGCCCCCCTTTTAGCTCAACCTGCTTTTCCTTTTTAGCTTCTCCCAAGCCTGTTTCTTTATTCTCCTTCTTCTCTCGTGCACTAGTGAACCCCTTTCTGGCCCTAGCAAGAGCCTCCATACCCAAGTTTGACATCTAGTGTGGAAGTAAGATGCAGCCTGTGCTGAGTACTGTTGGCTCTAACTAAGCTACTTCTCCACCTTACTTGCGATCTTTGGAAGCATTCCCACCACCCATGCTTGTGTCACTTGAGGTGTCCTGATCAGGCACCAAATGGAAGGATCTGTGGTTCTCAGTGTGATCCATTTCACTTGGGGAAAAATGGTGGCAGGAATGAAGAAAAGGTGGACAAGAAGAGCTGGGTTAGGTGGGGACTCCTCCACCTGGTTGGTCAGAGGACCCCTGCAGTAACAATCTGGATGCTTATTGCTACCTTTACAAAGTTACTAACACGTGACACAAGGTTGCCTAGTGACTAACAGCCGACGTTAACCAGTCAGCATGCTCCTCTCAGGACGGAGGCAGCTTGTCTGCTTTAGGCACTGAGGCCTAGTCCTGCCTACACACGTGACCAATTTTCTAGCTTCCATGGCTCCCAAGACTCAGGTAGTGAAAGGAAAGAAAGTAAAAGGGCCTGAAAAATCAGAGCAGGAGGAGAGTGTGTGTGCACGGGTACTGGTGGACGCACTGAGTCAACCTGAGAAGTTTAGAAGTTTAGGTCACTCAGCAGAGGGGCAGGATTCTTAGTTTGTAAACATCCTCATTCTTTGCAATGGAAGAGTGTGGAGATTGTGTGAGTTCCACACCCCCAGCCCCAGAATAGCTTGTTTATAATAGAAAGAGGGGAGAAAGGCTGGCTAGAAGCCCCAGCTGGTGCCTGTCCCTTTGCTCTCTGCTGTTTTCTGCTTCCATGACCTGCTGCTCTCTGTCATGTGTCATTTCTTTGGAGGAGCTTGAGTGTCGCAGCCACTCCATTTCCTTGGATTTCTGAGTCACTTTACAGCTGTGCCACTGTGGAAGAGCTCCGGTTTTCACAATCCAGTCTTTGAAGTCAGTTTGGAGGGAAGCGGGAGGGGCTTGGTAGACACTGAAGATGCTATGCCTTCCTCTGTTCTCCACTGTTCTCAGCTGCCATGAACTGCTGCCTTTTGCCTTGGAGCCAGCTGAGTATGGACTGAAACTTCAACTAGCTGTGAGCTAAATAAACTTTTCCTTCCTTAATTTTGGGTGCTGTGTATATGTTCCAGCAAGAAGTGAAAAGTAACTGAGACAGCAGGTAAGGTTAGCAGGTTTCTAGAACATGAGGCATTAGCCCCAGGTAACCACTTAAAGATTTCATGATCCCTACTGTGCCAGCCTATAACAATCCCTACTGGTGGTGGAAAGATGTTTTTCTGTCTATTAGAAATAAATAGCTCCACAATAAGCCATGTCAAGTAATAGCAGTACTGAAACTCAAAACCAAAGTAAAACAAAACATCACCACCCCCTCAAACACCTACTAAGCAAGCCTGTGTTTTCTGAGATTTGGAGAAAATCTTATATCTCAATTTCTTCCTGCACTCCTTATATCCTGACATGTACATGAATATTGTCCCCTGTTTGGCTTCCAAGGGGCACATTTATGCAACTAGGGAAGTGTCAACATAATTTGGTGATCTCACTCTGACTTTAGATGAGAGATTTGATTAAAACCTGTTAAGGCAATTATATGATATTTACTAGGCAGCGTCCTTGAGTAACACCCAAATCTGATTGTCTTTGGTCAGGTAAGGAACTAGTAGGCTTGCTGGGAACCCAGATCAAACCTCTGAGAGAAGATGAGAAAATCTGAGTGAAGCCTCCTAGCTTATGGAAGACTCATAGGTCTTATGTGTGTTGCCCACTTTAGTCTTGGCTTCATTTTGAGGGCTAATTCAGAGATGACCTGCCACCATTTGTTTTCATTGTTTATCGCAAGCCCCTTCTCTTTCTATGGGTCCTTGGAGCAACAGAATATGCTTATATATTCTTGAATTTTTTAATAAATCATTTAGGAAACCTAATCTTTAGAAAATTAAACTGGATATTCCTTTTTTGCCTATTTTGGATATTATAAATGCTTATTTCTTATTCAAAAACAGAAACTATTTTGTATAGCATCTAAAATCCTAGGGTTTTATGGTTTATTTGATTGACTTTTTTGACAATAGCATTGTAATTGCTGTACATTAACAAATCAATAGATCTATTATTAAAATGGATCTATTAAAGTCTTGTGTTAAGGGGGAGGAAATAATGTCTTTGTTACAAAGAAATAACGGGAGCACAAATTAATATGCTTTTAGTCTTGCTTAACAGTGATATAGAGAAAACAATAATTACATATTTTTTTGTATTCAAAGTACTTTCTCAGGTAAAGCCTGACCCTTTCCATCCTAAATAAGATCGCAAAGAAAATCTTCTCTCAACAAGGTTCGGAGAGCATGGGCATGAAAGACGGAAGCTTGAAGCATCTCGTAGGTATTGAGAACGCATCAACGTTGGCCAATGGAAAACTCATTTGATCTTCAGAAGTGTGCACTTTTTTGACTCTTAGGCTCTGGTGGGTGCTTTGTAGCAAAAGACAAACTCGTGCGAGTCACAGAAAATATGGAATGATACAGATGCATGCATTAATCTAGCGGTTTGATCTGCTCTCACAAGTGTTTTACCGTTCCCTTAGCCTGCTCCTGTGGGGAACTGGAAAAGTACTTTCCACTGGCTTCTGGCCCAGGGTTTGCTCCCTCCAAGGATGGCCACCTCAGGAACACACCTGGACGCTAGCAGAGACTTTGTTCCCTGGAACAAAGGAAAGGCGGAAAGACATTCTGGAACATTCTGACTGCTTAGTACAGGCCAAGTCTAAAGAGACCCTGACTTCTGGCAGCCCATTCTAATCATGTCTGCCAGCAGCTGCTGGGAGCAGGAGCCTTTGTAACTTTAGTGAGGGGGAGCAATGATACCAGCGGCTTCCATTGCATCGCAAAAACATATCGTCGTCAGCAGCATGACTTTTTTATGCCATCAATGAAGTAGATTTTTTTTTTTTTGATAAATAAAGAAGCTGCCTTTTATGTTAAGCTGAAAAACAGGTTCAGAATAAGTGGAGACCTGTAAAGCCTTTTTTTCAAAGATGGATGTTTCTCCTTATGTGTCAAGTTCATACAAACTAAGGTAATAGCAGAGTGAGTGCTATACAAACAACGCGCATTTCTAGAGGGAGGAGTTGTTAAGAACTGCAAAGGATCCAAGGTTTCTCTGTATTTATGAGCTAAAAAGTTACGTGGATGTAGTTTCTTCGTTGTTGGCGGATGACACGAGACCTATGGGTCAGAAATGAAGGCAAATGTATTAGTCAGAGCAATGGAAATGCCTGGTATCTATACCTTGTGTTGATTTCCTGAGACTCTTTCCTTAGGATGGTACAAAGAGTGCCTGAAGACATCCACATTATGGGAGAGGTGTTCTGAACTTTGGTTGCCTGAATACTTTTTTTTTTTTTTTTTCTGTTTTAAGGAAGGGTCTACAGAGTATTCAGAGTCTCACTACTAGATTGGACTTGTAGTGATCTGTCTGTTTACCATCGGTCAAGAGCTAGGATTACAGGTGCAGGCCACCATGCCCAATCTCAGTTGCTGTCTCAGCATACCCCAGGAATAGGGCCGGAACTGCAGGTCCTGGGGATCAACCCCTGGCCCCTGTGCCTGCTTGCAGGCACCTTAATCTGCTGAGCTACTCAGCTGGACCCTTTGCTCTTCAGTGAGACATTATTTTCATTGTATTAAATGCCAGTCATATCTGCCCTTTGCTTCAGAGTTACTTTTACTTTATAAGGCTGTAAGCAAACCTGGAGGGAGCTATCATCTCTGTCATTTAGTACTGTTTACTCCTCAAATATGCTTATAATAATATTATTAAAATGACAGCCAATCACTTGCCTATAAGATATAGAAGTTTGGGAATCCATGGAGTATGGTCTCCAATAGAAGATTTTTTTTTTGTTGGGAGATGATATATGAGCTTTTAGTCTCAGTCATCAGCATTTCATTTCAGATCATCAACCATTCATTCATTCATTCATTCATTCATTCATTCAGTGGTCAGGGAGTCACACACAACAAAAAATTAACCAGTCACTTCAGCCTTTATGAAGTACAAACATTTATGAATTAAAAGTATTTGTTGTGTACTATTTACAGAATCAGAGAAATAGAAATAGGTGAATAATGTTGATTGTCCCTTAGGGCTTATGCACTGGTGAAAGGAATAATAACTAAACAGAGGACGCTAATAGTGCTCAGCAGAGATGCTGCTATATATCCACCATAGTTTTCTCTTCCTGGAAATACACAACTGTATTTGAACCTTCCTTGTAATTTACACTCAGTCTCAGATATGTGACTCTATTCTGGTCCATTGGATGGAGGCACACCCAAACTAAGAAAAGGACAGGGCTTTGGACATGCGCCACACAGACCCGAGCATCAGTGGAACAGATTAGAAGATGCAGAAACAACTCCAGACATATTCAGCCACCTTATCCTTGAAAATGATGCTAAACACAGTCACTGGAAGATTGACACTTCAATACATGGCTCTGGGAAAACTGGCTTCCCACATGTCTAAAGCTAGACCCATATTGTTCACTGTTAATTACACTAAACTAAAAAAGGATCAAAGACCTGAATATTGAAATGGAAACACTAAGTATGCTGAAAGATAGAATATGTAGCACTCTTGAGGACATAGTGTAGCCAAAGAGTAAATGAATAAAACCCCAGTAGTCCAGGAACTATCACAAACAATCAGCAACTGAGATCTCATTAAAAAGCTTTTGAATAGCAAGAGCAACCAGAAACAGAGTGTAGAGACAACCCACAATGTGGGAAAATTTGTTGCCAGCTGTTCTCAAAACACTACTGTCTAGGATATATAAAGAGCTTCAAATTTCAAATTCACCAAGTTTAAAGACCAACCCAAAAACTAGGATCAAAATTAATAGACACTTCTGGGGAGCTGGGGAGATGGCTCCGAGGCACAAGTGCCTGCTGGGCAAGTGCAAGGTCGTGAGTTTGAACCCCAGTCCCACCAAAAAAAAAAAAAAAAAAAAAAAAATTAATAGACACTTCTCATGTAAAGAAGTAGACATTGCAAATATGCAAAAAAAAAAAAAAGTCAACATCATTGGTCATTTGAGAGACATAAATTAAAAGAATGCTGAGATTCCATCTCACCCCAGAAAGAAGGGCTCTCATGAAAAAATCCACGGATAACAAATGCTGGAGGGGGCTTGGGAGAAAAGGAATCCTTCTCCACTGTTGGTGGGAGTATGGACTGGTGTAGCCACTGTGGAAGTCAGTGAGGATATCCCTTTAACAAGCAGGTCTAGACGTTCCACTTGACCCAGCTACTTGTTCCTCTTTTTACAGAAATCTTTTGGTACCTTTCTAAAAGAATCAAAAGCTTCATAACAGAGCAGTACAGCTATACTTGTATTTATAGCAACTCAGTGTGTAATAGCTAAATCTTGGAAATAGCTCCAATGCTCATCAACTGATGACTGGATAAATATGGTTTTCTGCTTTTGTATTTTTATTTGAGACAGGTTTGTTTGCATCAACTTTGGTGAATTGCAGTAAAATATTTGCTGACACTGTGTGATTCTCAATATTTATTCTTTTAAAATTTTAAAATTCATTTTAACGAGAAAAAAGATAAAATAGCGTGAAACAGTTTCCAAACAGGTTAGTAAGACAGTTATAATAATTAATACATTGCATATTGTTGTCTTCATAGTAGTTATTAGAAGACAAGATGCAGACCTGATATCTTGTCTAAACAATATCAGTACAAACCTTTCTTCTCATTGGACTAAGGGAAAGTCTCTGAATATAGCCGCTCTAATAGGCTATATTAGATAGGTGGAACACCCATCTCTGACAAAACAAGACAAAAAAGGGGGGATATAAATAAAGGACCGTTTTGTTGTGAATATCTATATCTATATCTATATCTATATCTATATATATATATATAAGATAGGATGGATAAAGATGTTTTTAAATATACAACAGAGCACCAGCCTCACACAAGGGGTAAGTGTGAGAGGTTTCTAGATAAACAGATGCATTCTGAGGACATACTTTGAAGCACAGTAAATCAGACACCCATGTATAGTGATCCTCCTGTTTTCAGCCTCCCAATCCAACTGGGATTACAGGCGTGCGCCACCACGCCCAGTCTCAATCTGCATCTTAGCATGCCCCCTCCCCCAGGGGAGGGGAGGTGGGGCCGGCTCAGCACACCAGGGATAACAACCTCTCTTGAGGAAGAATTCTGACTTAGTTGATTTACAGATGAGAGCACAGGTCTTGGGAAGAAGAGATGTCATTATATTTTAAATCAAGAAGGAGATTGCTATGGGGATTTGGGCATATAGAGTTAAGGGGATTGTTTAATTATGTTTCCTAAGGCTTAAAAAAATAATAAATGCTTACATATATTCACAAGTTTAAGAGATACAACATGGGAAGGGAGATGATAAAATATAGAAAGAAAGGTCTTGAAGGAAGGGGGAATAATAAGGTTAAAACATAGGGGTAAAGAGCAGGTGGGAGGAGAGCGGCCTCCTATTCTTGCCTGGCTACGTGGGAAGGAGGAGGAATGCGCATCTGAGCAGTAAAATTTTTTTTTAATTGAAGGCCAAGTTCTAGGCCAAAGGGGGCTGGGCCTCGGGGTTTGCAGGACAGGCCATGGGTGCCCAAAATAAAATGGAAAGAGCAAGGTGAACAGCAACTGAGGAGCCTGCTCACGCTGCAGCGGCTCTGCGGGGAGAAGGAGGAGGCCCCCAGGCGCAGGTCTTGGCTCAGTTTCCGGTGGCCCCGACAGCAGATTCAGGAGAACCCACGGGCAGACAGCAGGAAGTAGGCGCGAGTAAGCAGTCCGCGTCACACTGCGGGCTCAGGTTCGCTGCTGCCTCAGGCTCTGCTCCACAAGGCTCTGGGAGGTCGCATCCCTTCAGGCAGTCAGCACTGTCCCATCACGGGCAGCCACCGCTACATAGGGGTCAGTGTCGTTATGGAGCAACCCTTCTGCCAGACTCTGTGTTCCTGGCAGGGTTAGCGCGCTGGCTGCAGGCTGCTAGGTACCACTCCAGGGATGCGGAACTGGGTCTTGGGAAAGCTGCTGATTATGATGCATGCTCCTGAAGATCTTGAAATATGGCAGTTGTTCTTATCTTGGTATCTTTAGGCCTGAAGGTTTACATGATAAGCGTCTCTACATGTAGAGCTGAGGAGGAACCTGACCCCAAGTTGAAGGCAGTAAAGGTCCTAGCTGCAACCTGAGGGCAGAGATGCCTAACTACCGTCTCACTCTCAGGGTTTCCTTTGGGGCCTCCAGTGGGCACCGCGCTTTGGGCAAAAGTGCCTTCTGCATCCTTGTTACAGAGGGAAGCAGAATGACCACTGAGAGACAAGGTTAGGATGGGGTTCTCTGGCACTAACAGAAAATAGTTACGGTGTCTTTCTAGGAGGTCCCAACGTCTTCGCTGGAGCATTCGCAAGCATCTCACTAATTCCCTCGGTATTCTGGAAGGAAACTGTCACCATCATTCTCATTTTCTAGATGTGTTTACGGTGGTGCCCTGAAGTGAAATAGTTTACTAAGGTCACAGAGCTGGCACGTGCCTGTGCCAGTCTGCCGCTTGCACACTACCTAATGTGAGCAGGAAGGCGAGGGAGGTGTGTGTGTGAGCGCTCCGGGGCAGTGTGCCTCAAGTTGCCTGCTCGTGACTTTGTTGTTTCCCCACCCGTGTCAGAGGAGAGACTCTGCCGGTGCAGGGTCACCTAGCCAGCTCCTCGCAAGCACTGGAAGTGTTTAACAAGTTTTGAGAAATGGGACAATCAAGTCAGTTCAGCTGGTTGTCATGCAGACAGCAGCTCACTGCGTTTCACTGTTAGATTCCTGACCGTTAGTAATTTGAATGGTGGTTCAAGAATTGCTGAGCTACAACGTCTCTGATGTGAAATCTGAGAGAACCGTGGGGCTC
Organism: Myocastor coypus; assembly: GCA_004027025.1. NCBI lineage: Eukaryota > Metazoa > Chordata > Mammalia > Rodentia > Myocastoridae > Myocastor > Myocastor coypus. The sequence continues at coordinate 11,686 of PVJA010046753.1, forward strand.
TGTTAAGCCTTCAAGATCGTAGACACATTGCGTGGTTTTCTTTTTAGAGCTCTCCTGATCCCTTTAAAGGGGCAAGCATATCCTGCATGACTGTGAGAGACTTGTCAATTCACTGGCACGAGGTTGCATCAAAGCTTTAAGGCGATTTTATTATCTAGAATTATTACAATAATCTTCATGACCTGTAATTACAGATGCAAGTTTTTATCTGTTCAAGGAAATTCTACCTTATAATAAGACTAAGAAATGTTCTGAGTTAATTCCACAGCTAATATAAAGTAAGCTCTGAGTGGAATGGAATGGAATGGACTGGGGTGGGGTGGGGTGGGGTGGGGTGGATATTGGTAGTGACGCACCCGGGAGTGAAGGGAGAAGGTTGAGGCTGGAAGGGGTTTGATGCAGGTGCTGAAAGATGCCTGGAACACCACAGTGGAAAGGACCCTGGATTACAAGGTGCACAAACAGGATCCCCAGCATAGGCTTAGCTGAGGTTGCATTTTGTCTGCCCTGGAAACCTTTTCCACAAGGCCCTGCTTGCTCACTTCCAAGTTTCACCTTAGGACAATTCTGGTAAGATGGGCCCATCGAACCCAGTATCGTCTGCTCCCAAAGGGGCCCCAAGATGGGACCATGCATACTCTCTAAAACACACTTTCCGCAGAAGAGTTCTTCAAGATGGCACCATGGCCAGAAAATGGCAAAAAGATTTTCTTCATTTGGTGGTCTGAAGGCAGGATCTTGATGCTGCACAAGTCCTTGATCGAGGCCTCTTGACCCATAATCACTAACGCAAGGGCCTGTCCAGCTTCTCTGGGGACAGTACAGCTTTGCGCTAAGTGCAGTGCCAAGCAGAAACACTAAAATGACACCTAGATTTGGAGGCAGATTTACTTATGTCCATGGGCATCATCAAGGATCATTGCCAGAACATCAGGCCCTGACCTCTGGAGGTCTACAGCTTGCATGGGAGTAGCAAGCAGGAAGTGCAGAGGCAGAGAGGCTTGTAAGTAGGGACTGGCTGTTACTATATGCCTCATGGGGACAAGGTGTATGGCACAGTGACCATTTCTAGGAGGCGAACACAACAGGAACTGTAACTGAACTACTTCCTGGGCAACTGACAAACTGAAGCCTACTGGATAGGGTGGGGCCCCTTCTGCTACACAATGCAGCAAAGAGTATGTGCACATTGCTCATCTCAGCCTCTGCCTTCTGAGTGGTCCTAAGGTAATGGTCTGTTGCTCATTCTCCTCCAAAATTAGCACGATTTATTACTGGGAGAAATCCTTGCCCTGACTCCCAAGGCCCTGCTTGGTTCCCGAGCTTTCCTCAATACCCTTCTCTTTTGTTTGAAATCCAAATAAATATGAGCTGCCCAGAGAAGTTCCTTACCTCAGTCCCTAGAGAATCTTGAATTTTGCTGGGGGGTTTTGATCCTTCTGCCAAACAAAGATCATGTCCTTGGTCTCTTTTGTTTAGCCTTCAGGTCTACTCCTTTGAGAGGTTCCTGGAGCTCCTACATCTGATCAGTTGGTGCCACATAAGCTCCACAGCCCAAGCTCTGGGCTTTGGCAGTCTTCCCAGGGTATGCCCTGTGTTCTATCTCTCCTTTCGGCCCCTCGCTTGAAATCTGTGGTAATTCAACACCACAAAATATGCATCAAGGATACAGTAAACCTCTAAGCAGTGGTCTAAGCATATCTCTATAAGGCATCGACAACATTTAGACAACTGGTTCAAATTTTTTATTAATAAATTTATCAGAAAGTTTGTTATAGTCACCTAACTCTGCTTTAAGAGACTCACAATCTATTAATACACTCTAGCACACTCACTAGCATTCCCATAAGGGTCCTAAGCATATATAATAATTGGCTGTATTCTTTTATTAGTCCTATATGATAGGATAGCATTGCCAATCAGGAAAAAGCCAGCAGCCTAGCCATTGTCCCTGGGTCCCTGCCTTCTGTATCTGTCCCTAAGGACCCTTGGAAATCCTCAAACAGTTTAGCCGGCTGTATCTGGGAACGCATCCTTGGTCTTCCAAATCTGTTCTTAATGTCTCTCATTTGTCCTATAGTTCATCATCCACAAATGTGAGCCTCAGTAAACCTCTCATTGTAAATTGTTTCAGGCATTTTGTTGCAGTGGTCACTGCAAACCAACTAAGAGCAGCCCCCTTAAAATGTGCCCTCTGCGTTATCCCTGTTGTGACAGCCTGTGTTTGGCACTGTAAGTAGTAAGTGAGCAACAGAAGCTTCCATGAATCTTGGGAAAGACCTGAATCTGAGTCCACAACTCAATATATCTTGGTCATGCTCCAAATGGTTTCATTAATAATGTTGAAGATAACATTTTATTCTGATCATTGTTGCTCAGATCAGTTAACACAGGGTAAGCAATTATAATTGGTGGGCTATAAAGACATTAACTGCTGGTTTTTAATTATCATATGTTAATTTCATTTGCAGTGGATACATGTGGCTTTTGCCTTGCTTTATTTCATTTATGAATGTATTTTTCTGTTTCGATGGAAATTACACTCCGCAGATTTCATTTAGCTTTTCTTTTATAAAAGCTCTCTGCTTCCTTTAAGGCCACTAACGTTCTAGAAAATTAGGGATAGAGAGTTATATGAGCTAGTGATTGGTTTGTTTTAGTGCTTTCTGTATTAAGCATATATGCAACAAAATTCTATTTTTATTCTTAGAATTTATCTCTGTTAATACTATAGTACTATAAACAAATAGGTCATAACTTTTAAATCAAAACTAAAACCTCACATTCCACATGTACTGATATTTCTTCTCATGATGTGATTCAATAAAAAGCAACAATGTGGATTACTCAACTTTAGCAAGTAAGAGTTTTCATGTAGAATAACAAAATGCAAAATTAAAAAAATATCAAATTAATTTTTTTACATATTTATCAGTATTAAATGTGTTTTGGCAGAGAACACATACTGAATTAATTGAAGGTTTTACGTGTGGAGAGCAAGTTGGCTCAAATCAAGGTCCCATCATGAGCAACTACAAAGCTGTAGAATTTTAAAAAGGGAAACAGGGCTGGGGAGATAGCCCAGTGGTCTAAGTGCCTGCCTGACAAGCTCAAAGGTTCAAGCTTGATCCTGGGTATAGGTTGCCGGGAGGTCTCGGTGTTCTCAGGCATGCTGTGCTGACCCCTGAAACTGGGCATGGTGGCACTCACCTGGGAAGGCTGACACAAGAGGGTCACTG